>LR140857.1:0-12142 GCA_900659605.1 Tisbe holothuriae | reverse complement strand
ATAACTTGTCCAGTTAGTCCCTGCAAATACATTTAAAGCCCCACGTTACCGTTAAAGTTGTAATCCACAGTCGTTTTCTTCATTAACTCCGGTGTTAGAATCACTTCATGCATTGCAGCGGAATCTCTGTCTCTGAAGGTCTCAACCATTTTAACACTGCCATTCGAGGACAAGTAGAATCCTGTTGTCTCATGAATATCCCTCTCCAGCCATTCTTGAACTGTTCCAATGTCCACATTTGTTGGCAGTATGATTAACAATGAGTGCGGAACCCTCTGCCAAAGCCATTTAGTGACATACTCTGCTATGAATGCATTTTGCTCTCTCCAGTTAGTCACCACAATAACTTCATTCTTGTAAATATCACCTATATTGTACTCAGATACCCAATCTTCAGATCTTTTGCAGTTCACTGATATCTGGACTCTTTTTACACTGAAATGTGTCACAATTTGAATCTAATTTGGTTAGTGTTACATTTGTCCACCCCAGAGATTGTATTATAGATGGTTCCACAAAGGCTATATTATTAAATTGGGTCATTAATTTATAATTATATAAAATAATTGTTAATACCTGTGGCAAAGTCATGGCAATGAAGTATTAAAATCATAAGTAAAAACGTTATCCACATATTTTATTGGTTCTTTGTGGGCGGGCTAAATTTACACTACTCAACGTATTGTGTGAATGTTAGAGCAAATAAGACAGAAAGTAGGCGGTGCTAAACGCATAAACGCTGTCTAAATAGAAATAAATGGCGCTTTGGAATGAATTCTATGTCATAACATTTTGAAAAAAACTGCATGCATGGCAAATAATACGTTATGAAAGACAAGAGCCGTAATTGTAATGCATAAGAGATATAAGCAGAAACAAAGCACAACCAATTACATTAAATGTATTTTTCTAGGCTTAATTCACAAGCAAAAATGACAAAAGCAACTATTATAAAGATTCCATATCCGATTATTGCTCCAACAGCTTGTTCAATTGTAATTGGCGCAAATGGTGCTCCAGTCTGGGAATCTGAATGTTCGATGTGAGTGAGGGATCGGCCATCATTCCAGTTTTGTTGAATATTCTAAAATTAAATATATTAATCCTGTAATCATATATAAGTAACCACATGCTAATATTACTTACATGAAAGTTTCCTCCCTCTACAAACTTCCGTATTAGCTCCTCGAGGATAGGTTTGAAGGGACTGAACTTCCTGTAGACGAAAAAGTCCTTGTATTTATCAGCAGGAAATGCAATCCAACTTGAGAGTGGAATTCCTGGCAAATTTTGTGCAGATTCAATAAACGGGTCCAAGCGAAGAGTGGAAAAGAGAGCAAAGGTCTGACTTTGCTCCAGAAGGCGTTTAGGAAGGTTGGAAAAGTCTTTTAAGTGATATGAAGTGTACGTGCATATCTCATTTTTAAAAAATACAATGGAACAATTTGATGATCTATTATTAACCCGCCATTGCTAATGGATTTTAGTTTAATGCAATAATTGCGATTACCAGCTCTGAAACAATTACCAATATATTACGCAGGTACTTCAAATAATGTTAAACAATAAAAATGCATCATGTAGCTTTTAACCATTTTAGAGCGGCATTTTAATGGATATAATTTATGACAGAGCATGTTTATTTTTCTCTTAATATGTTGCAAATCTTACTCCACTTGGCTAACTATAGCATATTTTAGACGTTGTTATTGCGTTCAGAGCTTCTCCTGGCATGTTTCCTCTGGTTGTGCCTTGTCAGACTACACCGCTTTGTGAAGGTGATATCACAGATGTCGCATTTAACCTCTTTTGAAGCCTTTGGTTGTTCCTCCTCAGCTTCTGGATTCGTCTGGGATAGATTCAGATAGTGCTGTCTCCTAAGATGCCTCCTCCAGCTGTCCTTGCTAGAGAGCTTGACATGAGGGCACATATCACATTTGAACTCATGAACCTCCACTGATGTCTCGGGCTCTTCGGCAATCTCTTCTTCCTTCTCCTCAGACTCAATATACTCAATGTTATGCAGAGACCTGAGATGTCTCTTCAGACTCTTCTTGTAGTAGAGCACCTTGAGACAGATATGACACTTGTAAACACCCTTACCTCGGGGAGAATCAGTCACCTCAAGGTCATTAGTCTTGTTATTATGCATAGCCTGGTTGTGGCGCCTCAAACTACTCCTGGAAGCAAACTTCTTCTTACATTGCGGGCAAGACAAATTCCCAACAATTCCAGTTCTTTTAACTTTGAGATTCATGCTGCTATGCTGAAAGAAGCTCTTATGCCGACGCCTCACATGCTTCAGCATGGCCTCTTTGTTGATGAAATAGAGAGTCTCTGAACAGAGTTCACACTGAAACTGCTCCTGTTTGATGAGCTCAGTTGGTTCAAGCTTGATCTCTTTTACCATAGTTTCATTATAGCTTCTGATGACATTCTGGTGATTCCTCCGGACATGCCTTAGCATGATGTCTTTCCTTGGGAAGGTTCTGATTTTTGGACACAGATCACATTTGAATTCCTTGTTCTCTACTTGCTTAATAGGGGCTTCATCAATGGCTTTAACTGTTGTGTCCTGCTTTTCCTTTGGCTCTTGAGCTTGCTGAGCTCTCTCCAGGCTGTCCTTGACCATGTGTCCATGCTTACTCCGGACATGTCTCACCATTGCATTCTTCCTTGTAAAGTAGACGGGCTCTGGACAGAGATCACACAGGAAATTCTTCTCCTGGGGTTGGGCTTCTTCTTGGTTGGTGTGATTGTTCTGAACAAGATGTCTCTGTAGTCTGTCCCTTCTATTGAATACCTTGGGTGGTATGCAAAAGTCACACCTATGCACAACCTTTGCTGAAGTAGTAGGCTTATGATAATTGCCATTCTTATCCATTGGATCGCTACATTCATTTATGAGATATAACTCATTTGCCGGGTGGTGGAAGCTTCTCATATGACGCTTTAAGTTGGAGCTGTTAGCAAAGCTTGTACCACATTCATTGCATTTATACAGTTTCTGGCCTTTGTGAACTGTTTTAATATGGTGTGCCAGTCTGTACTGCTGAGGAAATGTCTTCCTGCAATGTTCACATCTATGAATGGGCCTGGGTTGTGCATAACCTGTAGTATGGATCTTCATGTGCTCTTTTCTGGAGTAAGAACGGTTGAAGCTCTTATCACAGAATTCACAAGGGTAGGCTCTGATCCCTTCATGAGCTTCTTTGAAATGAGATTGGTACTCATGGACAAGTTGGAATGACTCATTGCATATCCGACATGTATGTTGAGATGAAAATCCAGGCTCATGAGTATTCTTCATATGTTGATGCCTTGTAAACTTTCTGAAGAAGGTCTTGTCACAATTATTACATGGGTATGGCCCAATCCCCTTGTGAACTGCTCTAAAGTGAGCCATGTGCAAATGGACATTGTGGAAGAACTTACTGCAAATGTGGCAAGTTAGATCTTCTGGTGGTGTATATCCAGGTTCATGAACTTTCTTGTGAGCCTCTAGTATTAGTTTCCGTGAAAACCCCATTTCACAGGAGTCACAAGGGAATGGCTTGATCCCTTTGTGGACTCTCTCAATATGCTTACGTAGGTTGAATACTTCATTACAGCTCATGTCACAATATTGACAAGGGTAGACTCCAATCCCTTCATGAGCCTCTTTAAAATGAGATCGGTATTCATGAGGATGGTGAAACGACTCATGGCAAATCCTGCATGTATGCTCATGGGCTTCTTTGAAATGTGATCGGAAGTCATTATTTTGTGGGAATGACTCATTACAAATCAAGCAAGTTAGATCTTCTGGTGGTGTATATCCAGGTTCATGCACTTTTTTGTGAGCCTCTAGGGTTAGTTTCCGTGAAAACCCCATTTCACAGGAGTCACAAGGGAAAGGCTTAATCCTTTTGTGGACTCTCTTAATATGCTTACGTAGGTTGAATACTTCATTACAGCTCTTGTCACATTGATCACAAGGGTAGGCTCCAATCCCATCATGGGCTTCTTTGAAATGAGATCTATAGTCAATGACTTGCTGGAATGACTTATTGCATATGCGACAAGTTAGATTTTCTTTCCTTTTGTGGACTTGATTGAGATGCTCACAAATTATGTTGTTGGAATTGTCACACTGAGTACAGCTAACATTCGTTTTTACACGTGGTGTATATCCTGGCTCATGTATCTTCATGTGCTTATCCAAACTGTCTTTCCTGGCATAACTTTGACGGCAGGATGTGCATTGGTAAGGCTTAATCTCATCATGTAGGCTTTTAATATGTCTAGAGAGATTTGCAGCAAGAGTGAAGGTCTTCTCACACTTGGTACACTTAGGTTTTGTTTTCTCTGGTGGGGTGTATCCTGGCTCATGAATCTTCCTGTGCTTGGCCAAGCTGTCCTTCTTATAGTAGCTTTGGTTACAGGAATCACATGGGAATGGCTTAACTCCTCCATGAACTTCTTAAATATGCCTCTGTAGTTTGTATTTCTTATTGAAGGTCTATTCACACTTGGTACACTTAGGCTTTGTTTTCTCTGGTGGGGTGTATCCTGGTTCATGAATCTTCCTGTGCTTGACTAATCTGTCCCGATGATAAAAACTCTTGTCACAGGAATCACACGGGAATGGTCTAATCCCTTCATGAACTCTTTTGATATGCTTCCGGAGATTAGGAGCATGATTAAAGGTCCTCTGACAGTGGCTACACTCAAAACTTCCAACAGATGGTTTGAAACCTTCATGCACAGTTCTGAAATGTATATTTAATTTGGCAGCTTTATTGAAGATCCTAGAGCACTTGTCACATTCAAACTGTGGCGGTGGGACATACCCAGGCTCATGGGTCTTCAGATGTTTCTTGAATTTTGTCCTTTTCTCATGTCCAAAATCACACTCCTTGCAATTATAGGTCACGATGCCAAGATGAACTACTCTGTAGTGCCTATCCAGATCCTTTTTGGACACATAATTCTTGTCACAATCTCCACACTGATACTGTCTCAACCCCTCATGGATTGCCTTCACATGATCGGTCCGCTTGTACATCTCATTAAATGCCATGTCACATTGGTCACAGGGGAAGGCGGGTGGCTTGTGGACTCGGCTGATGTGAGCCTTAAGCACAACCAGTTGGCCGTAGGACTTGCTGCAGTGATTACAATTGTGGGAAGTCATGTTGAACAGGGGAAATATCAATAGGAACTGAAGAAAGGCTTGTTTGTTGCAAGTGTTAATATTTATAATTGTTGACTAGTTGGTTGGCTAACACTAATACTTCGGAAAATCGCCGGCTCAGAGAGGGAATGATGACCAACGTTTACTGACTCCATTTTCTTTGACGGACAAATATACTGGTAAGGGGAGAAATGCCATTTAAGACGAAAGTTCAAACTCAAGTTATATAATCAGACCGACGCCCATTCTATGTAATTCGGCCGAAATTGATACATAATCATCTGACTGGTATTTCAGCTTCTGTGCACTGATAGCAAAGGAGCATAGATATGGGATTATGGGAATGCATCGATTGGTTGTGTGTGTTGTTCAGGCCTCCTTAAACTTTTCCAATTGCTTCAGTGACTGTCACCAATAACACATCTGAGCCGCTGCTATATTAAGTAATAAAGACTAGTACATCAGAATGATACACATTACTGTTCTTAGGAAGAAACATTTGTATGGTCCCGATAGCTCCGCCCCATTTTAGCATGCCTATGTGCATTTATTCACTAGATCTTATTCATGTACTTAATAAAGATGTACAGGAGACTCAACAGCAGACAAAAAATGCATGTATTTGCTCAGCTTAGTGGTGCCGAGGGTGCTTAGATTACTTTCGAGCCCGCTCAGGTTACTTTCTTTGCCTCCACTGGCCTTTCAGCTGCTTTTGCGGCGGAACTTGTGCGCTGTTTTGTCAGCTTGAAACCTCGTTTCATACGCGGGTGAGCTCTCCTATCTTGAGTTGTTTTATCTAAGATCTTATTATAGTGAATTCGTGAATATATTCACAGCGCAACTCAGTAGGCTCGATTTTTGACACTTGCTACCTAGCATTGCATTTGGACCTATATAATGAATAAAACTTCAAAAATGAGAAGAAAGCTAAAGCGCACGAATATATTAGTTTATTGATCTCTTAGAATATCTCCTTGTGAGTTAATATACCTCAAGAATGTGAACATTTAGACTCTCCTTGTGAGTTAATGTACCTGCATATGATTGTTAAGAGTCGCTTTGTGGTTGAATGTGTATTTTAGAATACGTTCATTTTAAGAATCACCGAATTATACCTCTAGATTATATAATTAAAACCTCAGTGTGAATAAAAATACGTCTAGAAATGGCTATTAAGAAACTCCTTGTGAGTGCTGTTCATATACTTTGCAATCCTAAGATACCTGTAACATTATTCTGAAGTTGACTCGACATGTTATTGTATTTAATAAGCTTACTAAGGTGGCCTGAGTACATAGGTAACAGTTGCTTACAGGTTGTCCAGTCCAGTAACTCCCGTCACCGTTTACTACGTAACTTTAAAAGCTGAATTCAACTTCATTTCACTTTTTTTCCTGCACTCAGGACCCTTTTTAATGGAAGTATGGCTCCCGCTCCCAGGCCTAAGACATATTTTGCCCTCCTTATTTGCATCCCACGGAATTTTCGAGGTTGAAGACTATACTATACAACCTCTTTATTCGAGATCAATCGTCCGCTCACAACAATAAAATACTTAGGGGAAAATGTAGTTCTTGGTCCGTAGGGTGAAATGGGCCATAAAATTATGTTTTCATAAATTTTAAACACTGGGCCGGGGAGAATCGGAGCCCGGTTTTTGTTCTCTTTTCTTTTATGCTTAGCATGTTTTGAAATCGAAAATTACTACACAAAAACGATTTCAAACACGATTAACCGCGCGATTAGCATGAAAAAAGGAGAACAAAAACCGGCCTCATGACCTGAGTTTTGAAGGAGTTGAGGGAGAGACCCAGACGGGCAGGAAGCTCTACAATGCAGTCTGAGTCTGCAGGAACGCGCCGGCGACTGATTTCTCCTGTGGCCGGCTGGCCGCGCCCTCCGACGGTGCCGGCTCTTCAGTTGATTTGATCCATGAAGCAGTTGGTAATGAGATGCATCTCCTGAGTAACTACTTTTTGAAGATGTGCTAGTACAGAGGGAAGTCCGAATCAAACTGGAAAGGGGTATAATACTGTTATTCAGCCACTGGACATTTTTTAACAACATGTGTAAAGATGAAATGTGGTTTGACTCGTTGGCCGTTGTTGCCCTTTGTAACATGCCCTATGTTCCTTTACCTTTGCCGCACTGGCCGAGCTACAGGTTTCAGTGTGTAAGTGTAGTAAGACTCCTAGCTGTTGCTCCACATGTAGCTGTTAGACTAGTCGCTGTTGTTTGGACCACGCTACCAAACCAGTGGTTCATGCTGTTTGTCCCGTCCGTCCACTGACCCGCTGCTCACTGCCAGTGCAACTTGCGGTGAAAACACTGAAATGTCAGTTTGACCCAGGCTGAGCGTTAATTTGCGGGGCGTTGTCTGCGAGGCGTAGTGGGGCTCTTCGGAAAGGCCGAAGGGAACTCAGGCAGATAAAGAGTGACCTTTCTAGGGTAGTGGGTGGAATAAGTTTGTTGTAGTATCGTTAATTTTATTCTCAATGTAATTAACAAATGTAATGGTACGTAAAAGTTTTAGTTGTTCTTAATGCTTTCTTCCAGGCCGTTCGGCGTCAGCCTCCTGTTCGCCGGCATGGACCCCAAGACCGGCCCCTGCCTGTACCACATGGACCCTTCCGGCACGTACGTCCAGTGGGACGCCAAGGCGATCGGGTCGGGGTCCGAGGGCGCCCAGCAGAGCCTCAAGGAGGTCTACCACAAGAGCATGACGCTCAAGGAGGGGATCAAGGCGTCGCTCACCATTCTCAAGCAGGTGAGGTTAAGTCAAGTGTTATATTTAGAGCAAATTTCGAATGAGCGCAAGGAAATATACCAGTTAAAACTATTAAAAACTCAAAGCACTTCCTTAGCGCAAAGACAGCACTTAAGGCTGGATTCAGCCAATGAGGAAAGGGTATTCTGGCTTAAGTTGTTCCTCTGGCTCAAAGGAAAGCCCTTTGAGTTTTTTTAATAGTTTGACTCAGAGCAGTCAAATATGAAATTTTATTGTAAAAGTACTCCTTATGAGACTTGGAAAGTAAAGGTAAATCATTTATAGCCAGAATACAAACTAGCCGGATATTTTGCATACATTTTTAAAAGAACTATTCAACATAACTTCTAAAATCAATGTTGTGAGGTCGTAGCAATTTTGACTAGGCCGATTTTTTAGTTCCATTTGCTTCTAAAGCCTTTTTCGGTTCATACATGCTTCTCCGCTAATCGTGATTTCGCTACATAAATAAATCATATTTCGGACTAATTTGTGTGCCTAAGTTTGAACCAGGGAACTGCGACCAAATAAATTCGCCGTAAATCCCTGCTGTGAACAATATCCAAACGAAAAAACGGTTTTAGACTTCTTCGTCAAGAGTATTTAATGTTAGACTTTGTTATTGCATAGACAGGTTACTCTGCATCTGTAGCCTGTCTATGGTTAATTCAAGCCATTGGGTATCTATTTCTACATGTCCTTTGTCTAATTCTAACACTGTCTTTCTTTTCCAGGTGAGGGAGGAGAAGCTGAACGCCTCTAACGTGGAGGTGGCCGTTGTGGACAAGAGTCAGGGATTCAGAGTGCTCGGCGCGCAGGAGCTCAAGGATTACATCAAAGAGCTCGCCTAATGATTTCGAACACTTGTCCTCTGTACTTTAGCAGGTTTTAAAAGATGTCTTTTTTGGAAAATACAAAATATTTAAAAGGTTTGTGAAGATGGGTTTGAGACATTCTGCTATACGTATAAAGTTGAATTAGAGTTCAGTTCCGAGCTGGAGAACAATGTTTTGAAAATTTTCTGATTAATACTCGCTTTGCGAGCGTATTACTTAAGTTTGAGTTGAGAAATGTTGCGAGCGTATTTTTTCAGTCCTAGAGATTGCTATATTACTTTGGGCAATCAAGAATATTCCTTTTGACACCGTCAGGTTGTGTCAGGCAAATTAGCTATTAATATTATTTAGATACCAAGCTTAAAATAGCCTTATTATTTAAGTGGCAAGGACATGAACTATATAAATAACCGCAATTATAAAAAAAAAACGATGCATTTGCCTCCAAATTGACTCTAGGGACCCCGAACTAACTACTACCAATGAACAAACATTTATCTGCTGTATTTTTATATGGTGCAGAAGCTGGTACAAGAATTAAGAGCAGAAAATGAAGGGTTAAATGTTATGCGTAATACCCTGATTGCTCTACTTTAAGAGTGTATTCCGTCATTCCCGTGCTATGTATAAATATTCCAAGGAAGTTCACTATACTTTCTCCCACAGTATGCTAATCTGACATACTTGGGTAAAGTCTGGATAAAATGTATTGACTAATGAAACAAATTCGGCTCTATTATTTCTCTCGTATTTCTCAATATGGCAACGGACACACAGGGCAGCAATACATCTTCTTTCCACTCCCTCTCCTAGATCCAAGAGCTGCAGTCGACCGCCTGCTAGATGAAGCCTTGCTCCTGCCGCTGCTGCTGCTTCCACGGCTGCTGCTGCCATCCTCTTCATCTTCAAACACCCTATTAGAAGCGTTATTCGTAGTAGAATATTAATATTTTCGCGTATGTTAAGAAAGTGTGCAATCAAAAAAGGCTTCTCTTTAGTTACAACTTTTGTAATTTCAAGCACGGGGAAGAATTAGATTTGAAAAGTAATTCTTTGCAAAATGTAATTCCATTGGTAATTTAGATCTAATTCTATGTTTTTGCAATTCCTAAACTTACATAATTCTTGACTTTTCTGAAGAAATCGAATTGCCTGTAAAATAAATTTAATTTCCCAATGCTTGTGTACTTTACTTTTCTGCACAGGAACTAGCATTGCTACTACTTTGTTTAATAATTCTTGCCTAATGACCGCCTTCTTTGGCAGCATGGGTCCGGCGTCGCCATCGAACCAGACGGTGCGCCCGTTGCGGTCCTTGACCGTGTTCATGCCCGGCTTTCCGTAGCAGCGGAGCCAGGATTTGAATTTCGCCTCGCCCTCGGGATTGGAGTCGTCGTGATCGTACTGCAGATGTCAAAATAACTGAGTGCTTGGACAAAAATACGTTTTTGACCGAATATGCAAATAGTCGACCTATTGACTTTGGAACATTGGAGGTCGGCATCAGCTGATTTGGGCAATTTATGGTTCATTTGGGAACCCTGCAGGCAGGCCCACTGTACTGAGTGCCAGCCTGCGTTGCCTGAAGAATGTCCACAAATTAAAGAAAAGAAGATTTTTTTTCCTTGGTCACCAAAAGGCCAATCAGCCAATGTAACATAGTCTATTATGCCTTGAAAATATGTACTGATACCGTGGAAACAAAGGGAACTAAGACAGCTTAGCTTGTCCATCTCATGGGCAATTATGCTGTTTCTGATTAAATTATAATAATTCTACCTCTTTTCCTACTCCCATTTGAACCACCTCTCTCTGTATGAATGTGCAGAGATCAATGAGGTCTGGGTTGTAGTAGTCGAGCTCGGTGTTCCTCGGCAGACTGCTCAGTACGGATCGGGCTTGCTCAAAAGGGTGCACGGAGCAGCGGAAGAGGATCTCGGCTCTACATGGAACATAAATAATCTTATGATAGTTTTAGTCTGTGTGAGAGGCCCGGTAGAAACTATTAAATTTAATACAGAATATACAGTAGTGCAGTGCCCCCTATCAGTAATAGTTACTAAAGGGCTATATAGCCCTTCTTTAGCCCTTTAGTAGTTACTATAAATACTATTACATACATAATCTTTGGAGGGCAAAAACTAAAAAGGTTATGATTGACGAAATAATTTTAAAGATGACTAGGAATGAGCAACATTAAACGTCATCAACATTATTAAATGTAACATCATCACCTGAGATAATTTCCGATTCCATTAAAGTATTGCTGGTTGAGCATCGCTTCGCAGATTGGACGGTCAAATATCGGCTGATCAAGATTGTTCAAGATATTCTCTCGGAAAGCCTTCGAAGAAGGTAAATTTATATCAGATGTAGGCATAGTTGCAGCTTTTAGATGTACGATTCTAGCTCTTAATTAATGTGGCAACATTGTCCTTAATACTACACACAATCATGTGATTCATTATTGTAGTAAATTTAGACTGTATCCAGTCCTCCTCACAATTACTTTCGCCTTAGCCCAACATTAGTACTTTTTAAACTGTTTTAATACGATCGTACGAGGATTCGAATCGGCACTACTTAATAAGCGGCGACAAATTTCCTTGTATTATTACACTAACTACCTCTGGGTCATCCGTCGCATCTGGTCCCCTTTTCTCCGCCCAGTCAGCGCCCACCTCCCATCCGCCCGAGCCATGGCCGTCGCTGAACACGAGCGCTCGCCGGCCATCCAGCGTGACAAAGTTGATGAGGGCATGCGAGGGAAGGCGGGAACCATCTCCAAAGCGAAAGAAGCCGGAGAGGCCAAAGTGGAATTTAAGGCTCACTTTGTTCTTCTTGTCGTGAACATCCTTCAGTTTAAGCTGAGAAAGGTATTTTACCATATATTTTAGTTCAGGTTGATTGCTTTGGTTCCAGTCGTTATTAACTTTAATGAATAAAGTGAACACATATCGGCTGTCCAAACGATAAGAGTTCTCTAATCAAAATTGTCCCTATTTGGAGGAGCTAATGAAGACTTTTAAGTCCTTAAGGTGTGTTTTATTGTCTGTACTGGACCTAGACAAGGTACAATATAGGAAAACACTCTCTATGTCCAAGCTCTAGATAACTTAAACAGTTTTGACACATTTGGCTTCTTATCATTTGGACAGTCGATATTGTACATCTCCGACAGCAGACTTAAGGGCTTTCTCCTAAATTAACTTAAAACTGTCACCGCTGTCACGGTAATAGCTCAATAGACCTTAAGTCTGCAATGCATTGCCGTTCTAAGGATCTCTCCACTGTCTCTAGACGACATAGGAATATTGCCAATAATCCCAATATATTGGACAGTACTAGTACGGAACCCGTGTC
>LR140856.1:0-14667 GCA_900659605.1 Tisbe holothuriae | reverse complement strand
CATAACAGTCATTGAAGTGACCTAATTGCCATCATATCTTCAAAACGGTTTGAGATATTTGG
This sequence comes from Tisbe holothuriae, assembly GCA_900659605.1. Taxonomy (NCBI): domain Eukaryota; kingdom Metazoa; phylum Arthropoda; class Copepoda; order Harpacticoida; family Tisbidae; genus Tisbe; species Tisbe holothuriae. Next base: position 14,605 of record LR140856.1, on the reverse strand, counting down.
AAATGGATTTCAAACAATTCTTCAGCATGGCAAATTGAGCAGATTCTGTGTTATAAACTTTTCTGCACAAGGTTGACAGCAACATGGTGCCTACTGGCCCCACATATACTACAGTGTATTTAGTTATTTTTGAGGCCTTCTGAGTCCTTGAGCTTTGATGAAGCAATGAAAGCTCAGTAAAGAAACTTGTGAAAACCAACATTTCCAAAAGATTATTTTAATAGCAAAATGTTACTGGGTTGCTCAAATTTCCCTGTGCCAACTTTTTCGTTAAGGTTCCATCCTTCTGCTACAGTCATCCATGTGTAACGTAAGTTACGTAACGGTTGGTCAAGGCATAGAAGAGAGATTAATATTGTTTCAGAAACAATAACGATCTCTCCATAGAAGCTAGACATGATTTCCTTACATCCTAGTATAAAAGAGATACACTTCATCCATGCATCTTATAATTTGGCTTACAACCATGTATATACTAGTAACAAGTGTGTGTTGTCTTAGGTCCATACTTATAATTATGCTTGTCGCAGAGAAACTGTTTTCCATTTTCTTGGCTCATAAATATATACAACTTCAGACTACATATATATGCTTTCATATGTCATTTTTCACGATTGAATAATGATGTCAAGAATCAAGTATACAATTTCCATTTATCATCTCAACAATGACCAACAATTTACGCTACAAACGTGACAAATTGGACAACTCTCCCAAACCCTTCATTTTCAGTAAACACCCGTCCCAAAATATCCTCAATCAACTCATCTCAATTGCAGCACAAAAGAGGAATCCCATTGCCTGTGCAAATATGCCATTGAGCTACAACACGAGAATACACAACGTGAGCTCAATGGAAAATCCCCTCCTCCTTCTTCCTCGCTTACTCCCACCTAGGCAGTGATTCACTTGTAGCTCGTCAGTCCGGAGCAAGATAGATCACGTTGCATCATGACACTTTTATGCTCGTCCTCCGTTGGGTGTTTGAAACGTACGCCCGGCATGACAGCAAAGCGGCAATGTTATTATTCCTAAGCCGATCTCAGTTTCATGTTTCAAAGGTGGAAGAATGTTGGATTGATTTGTTGTAATGAGATGTCGTGTGAAGTGTTGAACGTTGGAAGGATAGTGTTGTGTACATTTTGGTAATAAGGTAGGTCATTGTGAACATTGCATGACATGCAGCTCAAACGGCATTGGGTGATCACGCAAAATGTTATATTGGCTGGCATCACCTTAAAACAAAAATCCAGTAATTACGGTATCTTCATAAACATAATTGTTTTATAGTACAGTAATTCTGTAAGTGATAGACTCGCCAAATATAAATGTGTAAACAGTAGCAATATTATTTGTTGAGTACCATGCGCATAAAGTGTCCTCAGTATATGAATCATTTGAAGGACTGTTGTTGTATCAAACATTATTATTGATTTACCTCCCCACGTATTGACTTCCGCTGAATACTTCATTATGCGTTACAAAGCCATTGAGTCATTTGCACCTATTCATCATGGAATATGACTTTGTAAATGTTGGTTCTCGAAGCTTCTACTATACAGTATACGCAGTAGTAGTGTTTTAGTAATACTTAACCATTCTTAAGACAAACTACATAACGAAAATGAGCCGTAAAATTTAGTAATAAAATCGCATTTTGTTTTCTAAGATGCTTCGCTGCATTGCAATGTGAAAACTTTACTTTACATGGATGCTTCAATTATCTCATTAAAATGTTTACATACATATTGTTTAGTTACATTGGCATTGAACGTAGGTTTGCAGTTGCTACCTTTATAAATATTAATCTAACTTTCCATGTTCCACTGTGACAGTATCTCTACCACATTGTGGTAGTGTATTTTTCAAAAAGACGACTTACTAATGCTTTCATGTTACTACATGGCACTAGAAAAATAAAGAGAGCCAGTCTCTTCTTCTTCGTCTGTGTTCCTGCATTTTCGGGCCCATAAGAAACGGAGGAGAAAGCTAGCAAGGAGTCACAGACTTTTTGAAGGCCAGCCGTTGCGTGCCCGCTCCCTTACTATCCACGGACATAGAGCTCAAAACACACTGAGTTGCATTATCAGGATTTTCCTTGGATAGCATATTATCCAGCTGAGTGAGTGTATCTATCCGTGTAGGCCTTGTTCAGGGCGGCCGGGTTATTGCAAAACCATTGAGTTATGGTAGAAATGTCAGGAGATATATTATTATGTTAAGTGTATTTCTGGCAGCCCTGAAGTAAATAACAGAGGACAAGACAGTGAGTCCACTCCCACTATTATTGCTGTTGTGTGAGTTAAGATCAATGGATTTGGTGTGTTAATTATTAATAAGCTTTTGAAGAAGACGAAGTACAGGTAAGGGGAAAAGCGCAATTCTTTAAATGTCAACATTAAATGGGCATTACAGTAAATTGTGTCGATTTGCAAGCATTTATATAAAGTTTTCCTAGCAATTCCATACTCTTGCTTCAATACGAATGGGAGCAAAAATGGTTTTATACTTACTCCTAATTGCATGGCATGCTGGTAGTTATCAACAGTAATAATCTGATAAATCATCTTCGGCTCACGTGAGTTAATAACATACAAGACATAGTTTAATTAACAAAAATTAGACTGACCTATAAATGTACGCATAATGTTGGTAAACAATACATTGGTCAGCATTCCTATTGTACTCATACCTCCCCTGGGAGCTTTCTAATACATGAACATTACCTTTAAAAGCATTATGCCATAGCAGTTCTTACTAAATGCATAACCAAAAGCCCGCTGCAGTTTAAAAAATGTTTCATAATCGGAATAGTGTTATTTATCGGGCTTCTCCAAAGGAAAAACGCATTTCTTGCGGCATTTAAATCTCTGTGATCATACCTGAGAACATTTCGCACCTCATGCATAATTTCTAACCCCGTATTGATTTCAATACCAACATGGTGAGTGCATTCAATGTTCTGTCGCGGTGTAGCTGTAAGAAATATTTGTATGCGGTCACATTTTTTAGCATTGAGGTCATGAAATATAGCTGAGTACGACGTGTAGTAACGATTAGAATCTGAATTAATTACTAAAATAATGCGTCTGCTTCCGTATTTACTCCAGAGTGAAGACGAGGACGATCCAGGCAGCAAATCTGCCCCGGTTGCATCACTAGCTTCGGATAACATCCCTCTGACCCCGGTGAGAGCGGTTCCGACACCGGACCAAGACAAGGTCAGTGATGGAATACGTGCTGATAAAAGTGAAGAAGAAGATGCAAAAAGTGTTCGGACGTATGTGAAACAGAATTCTGAAGAAATCAAGTCTGAACAGGATCCAGAGCCTGATGAGGTTGAGTTCAACCCGCTGCCAGAGGTCGCGGCAAAGTCCGATTTAGACACTCCGGAGAAGGAGCTTCCGAAGCTGATCAGGCGGGCTGAGACTGCCAAGGTCAGGACTAAGCCCCGGCGGACAAAGGTCGCTCCGTACTACAGTGAGCGGCACCGGCCGAGGCAGTCCATAGCGTCGTTCGTGGGGGAACTCGACCCGTTTTCAATCAGCGTTAGGAGCAATGGAGCTGGGGTACGACAATGTTTTTAAATATAATGTGTCACGGAGTTTTGTTGTGCAAAGTATTAATATATTCTTCACTGAATGCCTATAGTACTCGGGGAGAACTACAGGAAATCTGTTCTTATCAAGGCCTATATTATACATGTAATACTATGGTTCTTATCAAACATACTGTAACTTATTCTTCAATTTTGCCCTTTTCCTTCAAAATTAATTGCTTTGGCCAGTTTCAATACCAATTATTCTCCATTTCAGGCTCCCCGCTCTTCTTCTTCATCTGCTGCTGGAGATGTCCCCCAAATCTCCGTGTCCCGCTCCAGCAGCGAAATGATTCCTCGGCCGACGTCCGGCTACTACGATGCCGGGGACGGCGGGGCGGCGGTGGAGACGGCGATGGGCTTCCCGAGGGCGCCGTCCCCGTCAAGTATGAGACGGAGGCGGAGGCAAATTGCTGCACGAAGGCTTTTAGAAAGGTATATCGCACAAGGAATCAACAAATTTGGGACTATTTAGATGAAGGGGTTATGAGAGATTAATCAATATTTACGAAAGATGATTAAATGATAAAAAGTGCTCCATTTATCTTTCTATAAAATTGTATAGATCAATTCAAATTTGTCCCTTTCAGCTCCAGAGCGGCATCATCGGCAGCCTCGAGGCGTTCTTCTACCACTACGGCCGGATCGTGGCCAAGAAGCCCGGCATGTTCATCGGCATCAGCATCGTGATCACGGTGGCCGCCAGCTACGGGATGAGACTCTTCCACAAGGAGAACACGGGAACAAAGCTGTGGATCCCGCAGGACTCGAGTGCAAGGGTGAACACGGATTGGCTGTGGGAGAACTACCCGCCAGACTTGAGGTAAGAATAAAGTCCATGCGTATATGCTACTTCATTTTTTGTTAATTCAATTGTAACGAGTAGTCAATATTTGTTATCGAAATCTCCAGATATGCGATGGTGATCTTCGAGGACGACGAGAACGTTCTCCGGCCGGAAGTCCTCCAGGAAATGTTGAGACTCCATCAGGCCATTGAGGAAATCAAGACAGCGGAACTGGGAGTGACATGGCAGAAGGTAATAATTTATATAAAGTGTGGATGACGGATGTATTATAATATAATCTTGTTCCAGGTGTGCATGTCCCTCCCCATTATCCGCCCTCCAGCCATCACAGACTTTATATTCGGCAAGAAGAAACGGAGGAAGCGCCAGAATGACGATGAAGATGAGAGTGAAGAGACTTACGTCGATTTTGAGGGGAATTCATTCTTTGACGATGAAGCCGACGGGTTTGGACAAGATGATGGGGTGGATATATTCGGCAGGGATAGTCTTAATGAGCAGGACCAGGTAAAATCAAAAGTTAAAAACAATTATATCATACCATGGACAGATTAAATGGTATGCTTAAAGGGAATACTTGCACTTACTCCCTTTAAGTGGAATATGCCAAGACCCTTATAAATATATCCTAACTCATATCCGGATTAACAATGTAACAAATTGGTTTATTGTAACTGTGCACTAAATTCCACTTCTTCTTCAGATCAGCATGGCAGAGCAATTCTCCGTCTCCCAATACCCCGACCCGTACTGCTCCATCGTGGAGAACATGGACTCGGCCTGCTTCGAGAACTCCATCCTGGAGCTGTGGGCCAACGACGGCAGCTACGACATCAACACTGAGGAGGAGGTTGAGGATCTGACCAAGGACAGGATCCTGGAGAGGATCAACAGCGTCAATGTGTCGGGGGTGTTTCTCAGGGAGAAGAACTTTACGGAAATGCTGTCAGGTAAGGTTATGTCTAACCGGTTAAAGAATTAAATATGATGTACTATTTCAGCATTTTATTCAATAACATGTTAACATGATGTAATGATTAGTATAATTAGAATAGTCCGGACTCCTATTGCTGACTATCTTTCATTCTTTTATTCTTTTATTAGACATTTGATTGTTCAGTCAGCCAGTTTGTCCTGTACCTTCTTCTGGTTGTTCTATGAGGGCAGAAGTTACCTCATTGCCTCTTGCTTCTTCTTCTTGCTCCATTCTGACAAGATCTTTCCAAGGGTGTCCAAATCTATCATTATAAAGGCATAATAATAACTGTTACTAGTTAAATTTATATTCCTCACCTGTAAAAGAGTAAAATCACTCCCCACTGACAAGCACCAGACATCATCATACATACTGGAGTCAAGAATGCCAAGCAATATATCCAAGAAGTTGCTGAGATCTCAAGAGACAAAAGATCAAATCCATTTTCTTCCAAGATGTGGTTTCGATTATGAACATTTAAAGCCAGTATCCACATTGGTAGACAGCAAAGCAAGTTCACCAACGTGCAAGCAACGGTCAACCATTTCAACTCTTTCATAGTATTTGTCAGGTTTTGAAGCAGTTTCCTTCTTGAATCCTCCTTGTTGTTCTCAGAGAACTGCAGATCTGCCTCAATGTCCTTAAATGGCACAGGTGTGCACCACATTGACAGTACATGGAGAACTTTATCCAACACACCCAGACTGTCTGTCTTCCTTGAAAACTGTTTGGACGTCATGGCTTTGACCATCCATACCAGACCTACATGGAGTAGGAATATCACCAAACATAACACCATATACCCAGTGCCCTTCATCAGTGTGTATGTTGTAACTGAACGAGTGCGGACCCAAACAAGGTCTGTGTCTGAGTTATCAATGGTGTCAATCCGACCAGACATCCAATGCTCAAGCGTATCCATAAGGCCTAGAGTAGGTGTCCAAAATAGGATAATGGCTGAGACTCTGGTGAAGGTACAGATGATAATGTGAAGTCCAGTTATGATCTTCCCAACAGTGGGAATGAAGTGGTTCTTATTAGACATTCTCTCTGAATACTGTCCAATGACGCAACTCTTCATTGACAATGCTGCTGAGATATACAAAAAGTCCAAGCCTCCATCAAGGTACAGTATCTCAATGCCAGATTTGCACTTGGTTTTACTCAGGGTTAGCAGGGTTGCTAGTATGATGCAGACAGCCTGTATATTATGCTCATAGGTTGACTCATTCTTCTTGAAGTGATCCACCAGTTCAGACCATTTTTCTTTAGCTTGTTCCAGTTGCTTGACTTTTTGGAGTAGGTTCTTGGCCTCATTACTGCTTAGTGGTTGTCGGACCCTTCGAAGTTCTTGGTAAAGGCATAACTCATACCAAGTACTCCTACACCGAGCTATACCAGGGGCTAGAGGGATCACACAAGACAAGAGTGACTTGACTTTCCAATGGATACCTTTTGTTTTCCACAGTACAATCATGTTGGTAATCTCTGTGAGACTAAGGCTGATCAGGAGAATGCCAAAGAATGCAGCCAGCAAGGTTGCCTCTCCAAAGTTTACCAGGCTGGCCATAATAAACAGAGGAATGATATCCTTGAACAGGTCCATGTAGTGAAGCAATATATTACCAAGAGCAGTAAGTATCATTGCCAACACATTAGCCGACATCCAATCTTCAAGATTGTTTCTAATCTTCCATGGACAGCAACAGCGTTTTATCCTCTCCGTAAGACCAGGTTCAAGAGCCTCTCTGACAGCCATGACATTCTTGTTATTGCCAATGTGCTTCAAATAGTTCCACTCAACCTCGACCTTGGACATTCCATGGAACCTGGCATAATGCATGTCCTCAAGCATGTTGCTCTGTTTCACACCATCAAACCCGTAGCTGAGCAGGATCAGGTTTTGGAAGAGCTCCTGGGAAGAAGTCCTTCTGGGACTCAATGCTCTCTTGATCATGGCACTCTCAGATGGGCTCACTTCATTCTCATGTTTGTTGAAGATGCCAAGTAACTTGGCTGTTTTTGCATGAATGTCTTTTCCATCAATAACTGGCACTAGGTCAATGGCCAATCCACTGGCCTCATCAGCACTTGCCAGGTCTTCCCGGACATAAGTGTCTTGACTAAAGTGCTTGTGGATCAGCAAGTTGATTACCACAACAACTCCTATGGTGCACAGAGCAATGACTATCCAGATGTATCCCACTTGAAGGTGGCAACGTTTTTCATCTTCATCATTCAGGCAAAGATCGTCCTCCCCATTACAGGGGACTGCACAAATTGGCCTGCCGGTGTATCTATGTTTGCAAGGGAATGTTGCCAAGGCAAGCTTGTTTTGTCCACCAGGATATCCATAATGTCTTGGGCATTCTGAGCATCTATCTTCATCTGACCCATCTGGACATTGTACATACCCATCACATTCAAGGGTCTTATGGATGCAGTGTTTGTTATCTTTGCACATTCTCATATCAGGACCATTGCAGACATCTTTGTTCTCTTCAACACTACACACCATGTGCGAGTGATCTCCACATTTCAACGGACAATGCTCTCGACACTGACACTTTTGTGCGTAGCACATTCCAGGGGTGTTCCCAGCGCACTGAAGATAACCTTCCTTACTTGAGTTGCATGGTTTGTCCTCCCAAAAGGTCAGGTTGGAACAGAGGGTCTTGCCGTTCATAGCCACAGCAATGCTAGGACACGCCATGTTGATCTTTTCTTTGTCCGATCGTCCGATCTTGAATGATCTTGCTTTAGATCTCCTGCACCATTCTTCTCTGGCCAAACAAATTCCTCCACAAGAGAGTCCACCATCTGAAATTATGAAAGTGAGAGAGGAGACAAAATATTCTCATGGGAATTGTGGAGTAACAGAAAGAGAGAGAAGGAGGGAGACAGAGAGCACATTCACTAGGTATTTATTTAAGTTTTAGATAGTACTACTTTCCTTTGCAAGGCACCAGCTGTTTGATTGCCTTTTTTGCCCGCTTCCTGTCCTCCGAGTCGTCGACCTTCACCACTGGCTCCTTCTTCCAGTGAACGTTTGCCCGGCAGTTGTCCAGGTTCTCGTCCTCCCTGTTCCTACAGTCGTAGACACCGTCGCATTTCTGGTCCTGGAAGATGCACCCCCCGCAGTTGAAGCTGGGGCAGGTAAATATGTCTTGACGGTTGCAATTTGTCGGACAGCTTTTTCCAAGCCTGGTTGCAAGACTAAAAAATGATACTGGTCTAATTGGGGGCAATACGATCAAAAACACTGTTTCCATTCACCTAGCTTGCTTGGGACAAATATTCTTGTTCCCGTCCCCACAGGTGATCGATTTTCCAATTTTAACTTTTATTGTGGCATTAAGCGCATCCTCATGGCATCCATCTGGACTTGTCTCTTCAGGAGCGGCTGAGCAGCCTCCTCTGCAATTCTTGTACATGTATCCGGATTTTGGGCAAGCGTTGTTACATGGGATTGTTTCAGATTGGCAGTCTCCATTGCATAGCCAGAATCCTGGAGCTGTAACATAACGTACATTTACTAATACAACACGAGCTGTAAAACCTGTGTTGATAACATGTGCCAGGGATCATACTTTTTTCAAGTAATATTGACTTATTAACTTCGCTGATCAAAATTAAAATATGGTCCTGATTAGCTCATAAAATTGACATGCCTAAGTTACTTAGTACTTACTCATCCTAGTTTCATTGGTCCTTGTACCCAGAGTACACCTGTCGTGATCACATCTCGGAACCCTCTTCCCAAAGCAGACCCCATTGCAGGCCTTTCTCCTAAGCAGGCAAGTCGCCTCAGACTCGCACCAGAACCTCTTTGGGCCGCAGTGACGCTCACAGTCGGGATCGGTCATGTCGCAGAGAGCCTCATGATCATTGATATGAGTGCCTTAAAATGGGGAATAACCAAGGATGTTTAAGTTAAAACTTTGGGTCTTTTTGTAAACAACTTAAGTTGTGCAATTATGCAATTGTGCAACAAAATTTCATACCGTTTTCGTCCGTCTTTGTGCTGCATATGAATCCCCCGTGGGTCTTGACAAACAGACACGCCGGAAAAGGGATCTGCATTCCGCTTTTTGTAATCTTGGTGGCATTGGGAATGCATTTGAGATTCATCTCACGGGTGGGACAAAAACCATCTGAAGATAAAATAATATCTCAAGATGATTATTGAAGACATAATTTGGCTTGTAATTAAGCTTTGTGTATAATTAATTTACTAACCTTTTGGTGTGCTTTCTTGACTTTGACCTACGCAGGTGGCCACAAGTAGACAAAACATTAGCACAAACTGTGAGGGACGCATTGTGGGCATGTTACCGACTATACATGCCAGCTCTAACTGGGTTAAAAGGCATATCTTTGACACGTTTTAACCACCCACAACTAAAAACCGTACTTTAAGACTTTAACTAACAATAGCCTTATCCGGGTGCATATCGTACATATGACAGTTATTGTGGTTTCCGGTTTAGTAAGAATTTTGCCGTTATCAGAATAATTTCATAAGAAATGTACCGGAATAGACAATATGCTATCAGGAGTCGTTTTGTCTGGTACATAGTTCTAAGGACACTGGGTGTTTTAAAGTAATAATAATAAAAATACTCTGCTCCATTCCAGAAAGTCTATACTTATGACAAGTAATTTTATTAAATATGACAAAAATACCGTCCCTTTGTTCTATTTCAGGTATCGAGTACGACTCCTCCGGGCGCATCGTGTCCGCCAAGGCCACCGTGATGCGCTTCTTCCTCCGGATGAACGCCACCGCGGCGCAGTTTGACCCGGTGCCGGAGAGAGGAGAGCCGATCGCAAGGGAGGTCTTTGAATTCGAGGGAGAAATGATTAAGGTACGTATTTGTGGACAACATTTGTTGCTGTGAACTCCACGGATTGTGTAAAAGTAGATCACAAAAATGAGCAGTTAAAATGCTAATATAACCTACAAATTGACTTCATTTCTAGGCCATGCTCGATATCCGCGACTCCCTGTCCAACAGCAGCCTCCACCTCTACCCGAACGTCCAACGCTCCTTCGGCGACATTGGCGGCAAGACCATCCTGGGGGACGTCGCTCAGCTCGGAATCGGATACCTCATCGTCTTCGTCTACGTCATGGTCATGCTCGGCAGGTTTAACTGTGTCGAGCAGAGGGTCTATCTGTCAATATGTGGGATTATGGGGGTTGTTATGGGTAAGGAAACGAGGACATAGTGAATTAATATATTCTTTTTATAATGTAAATACTTTCACTGTAGGCATCATCGTCTGCTACGGCGCCTGCTCCGCCCTCGGTCTCTTCTTCGGCCCCCTCCACAACGTCCTCCCCTTCCTCCTGCTCGGAATTGGAATTGACGATATGTTTGTCATCGTGCAGTGCTTCAACACGCTTACAGAGGAAGAGAAGGAACTCTCATTGACAAGGAAGTTTGGTAAGAGTTGTCAAATCAGAGACTTCAGATTCATACATATGAGACCGAGTCTGTTAATATAGATTAGATGGTGTGGGAGGATGCTCTTAAAAATATATTAATCTACATGTATTATATGATAACTTTTTCTAGGCAAGACGATGCAGCACGCCGGCGTGGCCATTACCATCACGTCCGTGACGGACATCATCGCTTTCGGCATTGGCGGCACCACCGTCCTCCCAGCGCTCAAGTCATTCTGTCTCTTCGCATCCGTCGGGATCGTGGCAATCTATTTCTTCCAGTGCACATTCTTTGTAGCGTGCATGTCAATTGACCAGGTAATAATAAAATGACTCACATAAGGTCCAATAATCGAAATGAACTGTATATTTAACGCACTAATTCATAGACAACTAAATAGCCAGAAGGATACTCAACCTTTGGTGTAGTCATCTGTGTTATTAGTCGTAATATATTCTGTTTCAGCGTCGCATCGAGAACCAGCGCAACGGCTGCTGCCCTTGCTTCAAACACCGGCCGGAGTACACGCCAAACCGGCTCTCCCAGAAGTCTGCTCTGGAGACGATTTTCAAGGGCTATTCAAAAGTGCTCACGACAATACCTGCGAAGGTGTTTGTCATTCTGCTCACTGGAGGGTTGCTGGGTGTTGGGATATGGGGAAATGTGCTATTGAGACAGGTGAATTTACTACTCATAATTATCTTCCATTTAATGCATGTTTACATTTAAATATTTCATTATAGGAGTTTGATCCGACGTGGTTCATCCCTCCTGGCACGTACCTCGCCGACTTCTTCTCCAAGAACAAAGAGTTCTTTCCTTTCGGTGGTGATCGAGTCACGGTTTACGCATATGACGTCGATTATGTGGAGGATTTTGACAAGTAAGCATATTTTAAGAAAGCCCAATATCTTTTTTCTCCAATTTAACCTCTCTTTACAGGTTGCACACCTTGGTCCTGAACGTTCAGAACCAGACAGACATTGTGGACGAGGTTGATTCTTGGACGATTCCCTTCAGCAAATACCTCAATGATCACTTTATCGATCAGGACTTTGAAGGGCTGAAATATCCGGAGAGGGGCTTCCACAGTTATGAGTTCTTTGAGGAGAGGCTGACGCAGTTTCTCTACAGTCCGGCAGGGGCAAAGTATAGAATGAGGTAAATAATGCAAAATGCAGAGTAAATATTAGACAGTCTTAGTTTATGATCTGTCAGTTATACTCTTATTTTTCTTTTTTTCCAGGTTCAAGTTTGAGAACGCCACCGAGCCGAGTTGCGGCGACCCTTCTCCCAACTTGGACCTCAGCCACTTCACATTCACGCACAAAATCTTCTCCGGTCCAGAGGAACACATTCCGGCGATGAACCGGATCAAATCCATGATTAACAGCGCCAACATGTCGGCTGGAAGAGTCTTTGCATTGTCACAAGTATGGACTTTTATAGACTCATGATAGCTTGATTATGTATAATATGTGTCTTCCAGGGTTACTCCATGTGGGAGACGGATGAGGTGATTGCAGCTGAGCTCTACAGGAATATTGCGCTGGCTGTGCTCTGTGTGTTTGCATGCACGTTATTCCTACTGGCAGATCTGCTTTCAAGCTTCCTGGGTATGGAATAGTCATATTAGATGATCAAATGCATAGTGTATGAAGGAATTTCTTTTCAGTATTGATTTGCATCATCCTCGCCCTCGTCGACGTCGGTGGCTTCATGCACTTCTGGGGTCTGACCATCGACACCGTTTCCTGTGTTCAGCTCATCATTGCGATTGGATTGTGCGTCGATTACTCAGCACATGTGGCACACAGATTCCTTACAGAGCAGGTAACAAAAAAGATGTATACTTTTACTACTTTCTGTAGTCATACCAAGCTTATTACTTGAGAACGTGCTATCCTTATGTATTAGCATTAATCCTTTCATTTTATTTCAGGGTTCCCGCTCTGAACGCGTCCACTCCACCCTGACCAACATCGGCCCGGCCGTCCTGAACGGCGGCTTTTCCACCTTCCTCGCATTCATCCTGCTCGCCACGTCAAAGTCGCACGTGTTCGCAACATTCTTCAAAATATTCTTCCTCGTCGTCACATTCGGGCTGTTTCATGGGCTCGTGTTTCTGCCCGTTATGCTAGCAATATTAGGTGAGAACAGCATTTTTAGAAGCAAAATGTAAAGTAATGTTAACTGTATACTTTCAGGTCCCAGTCCTCACAGTGTCGACGTCCAACTCGGTGAAGCGTTCCTTCAACCAGAGGAGCGAACTCGAGTCAACATCACCATGAACGACCACGTGAAGAAGAGCGATTCGGCGGAGGGAGAGGAGGAGAGTCAGGGGCCGCTGGGCGAGGGAGGCACAGATCCAAATACTTACAAAGTGTAGTCTAAAGACCGTTATTAAGGTTTAAGAAGTGTGGCTTTGCCCTAATAATGATAAAGGGGTAAGAAATTATGCTTTTAATGATGTGCTTGTACAATGTGCCGGCAAAAACCTATCAAAGAATATATGAAAAAGATTAAACGACAAATGAGAGCTTTGAAATACAGAGTGAGCATTAAAACAAAATATAAATCCTGAAGAAGAACTGCCAAGAATTCCTGGTTGAGCAGTCAAACTGTAAATGATAAACAAACTACATGTATTATTATCGTCACGATGATAAAATGGACGCTTTAAAACAATATTGTGAGTGAATCTCTTAAGGTGCAAAGTTACTAATTTAGATGCACGGTTTTTGGACACCCAATGCTAATTATACTACACGTATTACATTTATTGTGATTTAAGAGCCAATCGCACAAGGCAAAAAGTATTTTATGATGTTATTGATAGTCAGTCATCTAGTAAGACAAGAAATTATCGATTGACAAAATATTAAAACTCGCATCTGTCAAAGTTAAGTTATTTTAAAAATAAAAAAACCAGGTCTGCCCAATTAAAATATTTAGTTTTGTTTAGGTTATTACATGTTGTAGAATTTTGAAAAACAACTAGTCTTTTAATCAAGTAATTAACTATTGTTTCTTTAACCTTCAAGTTAAAGTTCTTTATTAAGTTTTGACGTCAAAACAGTGAAAACACTATACACAACAAAAATTATGTAGAAAGTTGCATTTGCATCTTTACAAGGGAGCTTTCAAAATGTGTTAATAATTAATTTCGCACTGCCATCTTGAAACTAAACTATGTCGCAAATCCGTCCCAATTCAACAAGTTTGATCTACTTTCTCAAGTATTGATCTTGGCATCCTTCTGATATCCACAGCTCTACCTTCAAATATCCACAAGCACAATATTTGATCTTTCTTCCATTGACATTTTAGCGTTGGAAAATGTCAAAACAACCTCCACTTTGTCCTTCATTAAGAATGCAAAGATTACCTTGAAAGAAGACCACACTGCACTGGTGGTTAAATGTCAAGGAGCATCGGCGAAAATGGAGAGCAAAAATGTTGTTCAAAATAACAGTTGTTGGAAAGGCTCTTCGAAGGATGAACGTTTCGTGACCTGTTATTAAAGGAAGCTGCAATATGCGTCCTGTTTCTTAAAAATTAAAGTTATCAGACTTTTATTAAAATTACAAAATACTCGAAGCATTCATTTACGAGATTCAGTATGTTAAGTTTTCTTAGAATGCAATTTTAATAACGGGTCAGAAATCAATTCAAATTTCCCGCCAATAAGTAATCAATCATGGGCCTGACCGTGTACGGCGACACGTTCTCGGCGTCGACCCGCCTCGTCCTCATGACCATGGAGTCGC
>LR140854.1:4087-14628 GCA_900659605.1 Tisbe holothuriae | reverse complement strand
CGTGGCAGCCGAATCCTCCTCTACTGGCCGTCCAAACCAAAAACGGCTAACGGCCGCTTAAGATCACCGGCTAGAGCAAAAAGTTATCAGGGGAAGGCACAGTGGTTTTAATTTATGGATCATGAGACAACATTATATATTCCAAAGAAAAATATACAACAATGTGTTTAGGGAAAGATTATATGTATCAAATTATTTGTCACATTAATAAATTCCGATGCTAATCCACTGTGAATGCAGCAAAAAATCGTCATTTTCGAGGCCTTTTATCTGCTGAGCGGAGGGGGCAAAAACATCTTTGAAGGTGACTTTATTTATTTACATTTATTTATTTAACGTGCATTTATTATAAAGGAGATTCAGGTTTATTTTTCGGTTATAAAAGGCTATTTCGTTTTGTGAGGCTTTTGGCAGAAGAAGAAGATTAGAATGGAGTCAGAAAGAAGACGTTTGAACGAAAGGTCAAATGATTTCAACAACATTATTTGAAGATATCAACAGTACAATAGCAAAACACATGCCAAGAATTTACCACTTATGTAGAACATGCTATAAATTCACATTAAGAATGCATTTAGGCACTTTTTTTAAACTGCCATTTAGTTTATTGATCTATTAATACTTAAGATTCTAACTGGTAACTAATAATCATCATCTTAAATACTAATTTAAATATGGCTGGCAAAATTCTGGGATGTGTTTTAATATTTTGCTGAAGATATGTCTTGCTTGCACTTCAAATTTAAGCATTGATTTTAATATACATTGAATTAATGTAAAGAGTATGTATCTTTGAGTATAGTACAGAGTGACTATGAAATATTTTAGCACAGCATTTAACTGGGGGAACTAACAGATCTTCCAAATTATGCCTAAAACTTGGAAATAATAAGATAGGTAACAATATTCTACATAAATATAATTAAATGCACTCATATCAAACCCATTGACCTCGTTTTTTAAAGGCTAGGAATAGCAACTTTTTATCGACAATTAGGTATTGTTTTCATTATATATTAGAACAAATTCAAGGCCTACAAATCGCGCAAAAAAGGCATAAATCCCTCACTTTCTCACAACAGAGTAATAAAAGTAAGAGAGAGAAAAAAGCTGTTTTATTATTGGGGTCAATGGCAAAATGTGGTCACAGTGGTTTAACATGAAGTTTAATTACTTATTTTAGTTATATATTAATATATTTTATTATGAATCCATAGTGACAATGTGGTGGTTACAGTCTTTTAATTTAGATTTAATTTCTATATTAATAAAGTTCATTATGAATCCATAGTGCCAATGTGGTTTTATTGCGGCCAAAACTTTTTTATTATTACTATTCATAACTTTTTGGCAAGAGTTCTCGAGACGAAAAGAAAAAGCAGAATATTGTGGTTTTGAAGACATTGGCTCAATGTTGCTGTTATTAGCGAGACTTGATTATTTGTCCTAGAAATACAATACAACGCTCTATTTTAATTGGTCCCAAAATGCCAATCTAAGTACTTTATAATGCACGAACAATAGTTGGACTCTTGTCTCTAAACATAGTTTTATATCTACGAAAGTGTGCATTCATTAAGTGTATTGTTATCTACTATTCCAGTAGTACTATGAACATATTAGTGACATAGGCATATTAAACTGTTTCTATTCCTATGTTTGCCTGCAAAGGCATCTTATGAATCTCAACTATGGGTATCATACATCAGTGGGATTGTGTATATTATGTTGTTGCCTTGCATTATTACCCAACTAGAAAACCAAAACCAACAAATACTATTTTAACCCAAGTATAGGTATTTTGTATTCCAATATTTAGAGGTAACTTTGGAAATCAGCTTTCCAAATGATAAGAGCTCTCTGGCCAAAAATCGTAACTCTTCAGAAGAGCCATTGAAGACTTTTAACGTATGTTTTATGCTCTGTACTGATACTATAACAGTACCTTAGAGGTAAGCAACTCTTTTGAGTGCTTAATTCAAGCTCTTTTAATAGAATTAGAGCAAACAAATTTGGCATATTTGTTTTTTTAACCTTTGGACAGCCGATTTGCTGAAACTTTTCGTTGGGTCTCCTTTTCTACGCATGGAAAGTAATCCATCAGCTTCTCTACAAGCACAGGATGAAGAAATATAATAATAAAAGTAAAAATGGGAGCAATTCTTACACAGTCAAAAACTTCTTCTTCTTCCCCCTCCAAGTGAGGAATCATTTTAGTGTGAATTTTTGCCCTCAGAGAAAACGCCGCCATATCAGGGTTACCATTTCATGACAATTATAGAGCCAAAACCGGGTAAAATTTGGCTACAAATTGAGCTATTGTGGTAACCCTTATCCATATCATAATAGCCCGCTATTCATATCAGGATATATATTTCCATAGGCATGACATATTAAAGGCATAATTTTACTTCTTTTATCCGTAGCAGGAGAATAAGGCGCATGTTACATAAAGGAAAGAAGAAGAAGAAAAAGGTCTCAAAATAAATTCCCCTTGATTGATGAATGCATTCAACGCTTTTTGGCACAGTGGATTCTTGTGAGAATTAATTAAATTGAACTTTTTATAAAAGATGATCTAGATACTGTAGTAACATTTTTAAATACATCGGCTGTCCAAAATGATATGAGATAGCTAGCCAAAAATGTAACCACTCAGAAGAGCCAAAAATGACTTTTATGTGTTATGCTCTTTACCAATACTATAAACGTACATAATAGGTACGGACCACTTTTGAATGCATCTATCATGCTCTTTACATAATTAGAACACACAAATTTGACATCTTTTGCTTCTTATCATTGGGACAGCCGACAAAATAATTAATAATTTGTGTATTTTATTATGATTTAATCTTGCTCAAGTCCATTGTGTCTAAAAGCACCGCGGATATGCTATTGAATTATTTTCCTTCTTCTCTTTTCCTGAATATGATGAAGCACCTTTTTTATTCCCCCTACGTTGAAAGTGGGCTCCTTACCCAGCCTAACATCATTGTAATATCAAGTTTATTACTAACAATAATTGTACCTTAGTTTAGCCTATATTATGATAGAAATATTCTTGTAATAAGTTAACATTCATTTGACCTCAGTTTTCATTATTTGTTTTACAGTTGGGTTTCTCTCACAGGCACCCAGTTTTTAAAGAGGCAATTTCTAGATTGAGACCACTTTTATAATTGAAAAAAATCACGGCTTTATATCATTAAATCGATTGCATAACAAGTAGGTTCCTCCCTCTCTCTCTCTCTCTCTCTCCCTGCCCAGAGGCGAAGTGATAATAATAATGATTCGATATCTATACGTTTTACTTTTGTATAAAAATAAAGGCGTTGGCTCAAATCTGCATTTTATCACAATAGATCTGAGGAGAGAGATTGAAACTTTGTTTTTAAATGTTGGGATAAAAATAACAGTAACGAAGTTATGGTGTGTGATTAAAGTTCAGGGAGAATATTCTGGATTAATAATCACAATTATTATATTATGTTTATTATCTGAAAACATTGAAAAATATTGAAATGTATCTTAACGTCTAATTAAACAATTCAGAATTATTCCAGCCATCTTTATATGAGTATTTAGCATGCTAATTAGTAATTAACAGTTAAAATACAAGAATCAATTGATTAATCAGCTAATTAGCCATTCAATAAGTACATAAAATGTTTAAATACATTCTTTATGCAGAGTTATAGCATGTTTGACTTAAGCGGTATATCCTTGGAATGTGTTTTGTCTGTGCATTTGAGTTACTATTGCCTCCAAAAATGCGTGCACATATCCACAAACAACACATCTAATGACTAAAACAACGCCCCAATATTCGCTCAAGTGTGAAGCACATAAACAAACTTTTAGTCTAAATATAATAGAAGGTCATTCTCCGAAGCTTTGAATATAAAAACCATGGCATTCGGTTTTATGGCACGGTCACAAAACGGTGGAAATGGCCGCAATTAAAAGCAATCTCGGTAGCTGGGAGATACGAGAGGCAATTGAAAGTTACAATATCATAATAGTTACTGACATAATTACACCAATAATAGTAATATAATGAACTACCAATACCAATACTGTATTAGAAAACATAAAATTGCATTATAAACCATCACAGTATTAGTTATGTAATACTGGGAAAGTTTTAGTGCACAGAGTCAACATTACATTTCCTATAAAATCATAGAATTACACTAATGTAATAACTGACAAAGATTGAACTACTCAGACTTACTTTGGCATTTTCAGTTGTAATATCTTCTTTCATTGCAATGTTTTAGTGGTTTTCGTTGACGAAACTATCGTCTCAACTCTCAATAATAATTATATATTTCTTCAGAAATTTGTGCCTGACAAAAAAAGCTGCGAGTTCATTGACCAACAGTGATATAAATATCTTCTAACCCTCAACAATAGACCAGATGCAGAAATGAGTGACAAATCATATTTGTTACAGTGGTCAGGCATTGGAATAATCTTGTAACACATTGGTTTACTAATAGCCTTAAAAGTTAAAAGATACCAGTAATTTGCAGGAAGAGAAATACTAGTTTAATTTTCCTATAATCCTACACACTGGTTTAATAATAGGCAACAAATATTCATATTATCTTTACAAACCCACTGTACGTTCCTTTCAGAGAACCCACCCTAAAATGAGTATAATCATTACATAACTACTGTTTACAGAAACCCGAACCCTGCTTTACAAAAATATGACTATGCAACATTTCCAAAAGGTCAATGCACGCCTATAAAGCATTTAAAAGCGTAATAAAGCTTGTCGTAACACAATGTTTTATTATATTTGCACTGGAGTATGTCCCCATTATATTGATTTGATTAATGGAGTTTGTCGTCTTAAAATACTTTGTTGTAAATCTGTGTCAACGGACTTTTTTTTGAAGAAGATATGACATACTTTATAGTCAGGTTACAGCTTAGTAATGTCAGAATTGAACATATTATATATTTTTACGTTATTGTTGCATGATTGAAAATATTGAAAAACAGTACAATATCAGAACAAATTCCAAGAATTTGCCACTTAAGTAAAACATGCTATTACTACGCATTAAGAATGTATTTAGACGTTTTATGTAATTATCAAATAGCTAATTAATAATTGTATTTTAACAGTTAATGACTAATAATCATGCTAAATACACTTTTTAAAGATCTTGGGATGATGTTGTACTGTAAATTGATCTTCTTTGGGTCATTCAATAGGTAGCTTGAAATAAGTATTCATAGGGCAAAAACCTTCATTGACTTTAACAATAGGAGTTGGGGGGTCATGTTAGGTATTATAACTTTTTTAAATGTACACCGGTCTTAATATAGCCTAATAAAAGAAAGTTTAATCACACAAACATTAAGTCTTTTGAATGGGAAAACGCGCGCGTCTTTATATAAGACATAATAATAGTCATAATAATCCCTCTCCTACCCAGAGGCGAATTCCTGTTTGGTCAAGCTAAAATTGGAACCGGCAGAAAATGTTAAAATTGCTAGCGGTTCTTCTTCACTTTAACAACATTACAATATCAAAACACATTCCAAGAATATACCACTTATGTAGAACATAACTCTGTATTATGAATGTGTTTAGACCACTTTTATGATATTATTGAATAGCTCATTAGCTCATTAATCTATTGTTCAACGGATAATTACTAATAATTATGCTAAATACTCATTTAAATATGGCTAGCAAAATTGTGGGATGTGTTTTGATATTGCACTGTAGAATTAAGAAGAAAATTCTCTCACTTCACTCTATTCAAAGGTAAATAATGCCGTCCTTTCACTGTGGATTTACTTCATTTTAGTTTGAATTTTTACAAAACTGGGCCAAGGAATTTTTGTGGACTTACTCCACTTTTCAAAGTACGTTGTGAGCCCATAAAATGTTAACCATGCACAGCGAGCTTATTTCATTTTATATTGTATTACACAAAACATTATACTTGTGTTTAGTTAATTCACTTAATTGGCCATACTGTGGGTGTAGTATATACTCAATTTATTTCAAGTATTATAATACTTTGCTAGTAAAAAGCTTAATAACTATTGACTATTACACTTTTTGGACACAGATGCACTAATAATGCAGAATAGCGATCATATTATGCAGAAATATATCACTTTGTACTAATACATTATTTACTATGAAAAATATGTTTAATAGGCACAAGTGAACTATTAATACATATAATATCAACAGTTACAAGTGACACTGACACATTTATAATAGCCTTAATTATCTCTGCAAGCGTTTTATTTGTTTTCAAAGTCAGCAAAACGGAAATTCACTTTTGATGAGTCAGTCCATCCATTTTTTGGGATAACAAAAATCGAGAAGGAAGTAACACATTCATAAAGAACTGCTAACAATAAAAGATAAATAAGTACACACATTGGGCTTGAATCAGTTATAATTAAGTTGTTTAATAAATATATTTTAATCTTCTGTACATTCAGTCAGAACATCTTCAATAGTTGCTGTAGCAATCATTAAGTTTGCAGTTAGGAATACTCAATATGTAGCATAAATAAGCTAAAATACAAACACAGTGAATTCATTCATCTTTATTTAAAATGCTATTTAGTTTCTTCCACTCTACAGTGTCCACACAAATCAAGGCTAAAAATGTTATTTGCTGACAACAAACATATCATAGATCGAAGAAGAAGAAATGTGTTTGCCAGAGAACTACAGTTTTGGAACTACTACAACGGTCGAGTAAATCTGCGGTTTTTCCCCTCCTCCTACTTTTAACAGCTTTTAAAAATATAACTTTGTCGCCTAATGTACACAAAAATATATTGATAACAAGTCATGGAGACGGAAAAAGACTGATTAAGTTTTTTTGCGTCGTATTGTTAACTGCAAAGTATGCTGAAGATAAAACAGCTCTACAGTAATTATACAATATCTAAACACATTCTAAGATTTTTCTAGCCATCTTTAAATGAGTGTTTAGCATGATTATTAGTAATTAACAGTTAGATACAAGCATTTATTGATTAATCAGCCAAATATATATTCAATAATTACATCACCGTTTCTAAATAAATTATTAATGTGGAGTTATAGCATGTTCAACATAAGTAGTAATTTCTTGGAATGTGTTTTGATTTTGTACTGTAGCTGTGCCTTTTTATCAGTCCATTCATCTAAAAGATATTTGACACTTTGTTGCAAGCAAGAATTCTTCATATTGTTTCAAGGAAAAATAAATGATAGGAAGAGCTGAAAATGTGCATTCAAATTATATCCAGGCCTTTCAAACGAGATCCAATGATGTATTATAGGGCATTATATTGAGATCAATGGCCACCATACGGTGCAGCACTGTAGTACAAAATCAAACCATGCATTTAATTCCTTAGTAAATAACACACATATTCATATAACAGCTAATTATGTATTCATAATGTGCATAAAGTACACTTATATTGGACTTATAACATGTATTACTATTCATAAATGTTATGGCAGTGTTTTCATATTGCACTGTAGAGCAGCCCTTGCTTTATACAATTTTTTTCAGCCTGGGCTCAAAATTTGCATAGATTGAAAAATTCCTGGAAAGTGGATCTCATTTGTTATGCACGCTCGGGTGGATACATTTTCTGAACCATTATTGCACCCATATTCTCTAATATGATAGTACGACATAAGAGTCTTATAATACTACAAATATGGAAGCCCTGTGACCGTTAAAAAGATAATCCTATTAGACATTTTATACATAGAAGAAGAAGTCTATTACACGCTCAACCTGAGCCACTGACTTACAAATGGCATTGTGTATGTTTAATATGCCCATTGCCGGATGCGACGGCTGAGGCCAATAAAATAATTACCCAAAGGCGGCTCAGTGTGTAGCACAGAGATATTAGCGACAATTACAAGCATGGCAGAGACACTCCAAAGAGAAATCTTTATTTATGACAAAAGAGTGAAATTTCTCTCTCTTTCTCTCTCTCTCTCTCTCTCATTCTCTCTCTCTTTCTCTCTCTCTCCCTCTCTCTCCTAGCTACTGTGAGGTAGAGTCACGCAATCTGCTAATTTGCCCCTTTGCCTTTTGATGATTATTCAAACTTTTTCCTCCTCCTCCCTCTTGCCATTGCTGCTGCTTCAGGGGCCGCCTCCACCGTACGAAATTAACCAGACACAGTGGTTTTCGGTACGGATCTGGGCAATATAAGTTTTTCTTTCTACAAAACACACGTTTGTTGGCATATTTACAAGGATTGGGAAGAATTACATTTGACCAGTAATTCTTAAAATATTTGTGGAAAAAATAGTTCTTGCCGTAATTCAAGTGTAATTATATGTCATTGTAATTCCTATAAATACGTATATTCTTGACTATTCTAAACAAATATAGTTGTAATTTTTTTAATATATATGTATTTTCCCAATGCTTGCATATTTAGTTCCAATGACAGCTCACTGTGCTAGCTACTGAATGCAGAACTAATATAGTTATTTGACATAAGTGCATATAATGCCATTATATTCCAACTTCCTTGGCGGCCTCGTCATTACAAAGGAACAACGTCCTTGCGCCATAGACTTATAACAAGCATAACAGGTCCATGGACCTGATTTTCACTTTTTTCCAAGAGGAGGAAGCAAGATTATTTTCTCCTTTTTTGCTCAACTTAACGACATAAAAACTTTGTTTTCCTCCGCAAAACATTTGTACACACATGACATTGTCTAAAACCCCTTTTAACATCGTGAGAGATTCGTTATTATTTGGATGCACAAAACTTCATATATCGGCTGTCCAAAGGATAAGAAGCCTAATTAAATTGCTCTAATTCTCTTAAAGAGCTTGAAATAAGCATTCAAAAGAGTCTTTTATGTCTTATGTACTTTTATAGTATCAGTACAGAGCAAGAAATATACGTTAATTGTCTTTGATGGCTCTTCTGAAGAGTTAAATTTTTTGGCCAGAAAACTCGTATCATTTGGACAGCCGATCTGTGTTTGGATGACTTGACCAAATATCCATAGATATGATAATCTGTATACATCAATGATCCGCATTATACGTCATTGAATTCAATCTTAAAACTATGTCGTAATATTGAAGAAACGCCCTTTTACGAATTATGATTATTATGTTATGATTATATTTTTCTGCATTTTTATGTCGTGTAAGAATTGCGTTATTCGTTCTTCGCCTATCGGCGTTGCGCTGAAATTCACGACACTTTTCAGGGAGGAGGAGAAAAGTATGTCCGGGTTCGATTTGTAATAGAGAGGTTTAATACGAAGATATTGGAGCAAACTTTAGAACTTTAGCGATTCATTAAAGCTTCTAATCCAACCCCTCTAGTCTCATTTTTTTCACGCTGACAGGACATTGATGACTAATCACGAGCGAGGCAAAATAAGGAAGAAAAGAGTGTTAAGGGCAAAGAAGAAGAAAATCGAGTCATCTGTTGGAAATGATTTCATGACAGGGAAAAACAACCTTCAGAAGATTATTGTAAAGGGGAAGAAGAATCTTAATTTCTGAAGAGACACCCTCTAAACATACAAATACCCTCTGAAATATCAATGCTTTAGTGATAATATGTGTTCCTATTCACATAAAACGTTTTTATACAAGACAGAAAACAGTCACTATGGGCTCGTATTGAAAATAAATATTGCAACTTGTTGATTTCTTAATGATTAATATTTTATACCATAGAGATAAATTACCTATTAATATTTATTTTGACCCATGTACTACATCCACTGTGTAAAATAATTTCAGAATACCAGCACATTATTGTCGTCCTAGAGGGAAAGTATTGCTTCCTTTTTGATTAATTTTCATTGACTCTTACCAGAGCTTCAAAATATAATCTACTTTGACAGAATTTTCATGTTATTTTCCTCTTCTTCAGCTTGTCACACTGATTAAACTTGCTGTAAAATATGTCCACATAACAACTCAATTAGCAGTAATTATTTGAGTGGTTTGTACTTCATATGCTACAGTGATCATAAGATAATATTAAAGCAAGAGAACAAGAGAATTATTATTATTTCTAACAGCTAGCCACTGTACCCTGAATGCAATTAGTCATATGCTAACCATGAAAGTTGCAACTCTACTCCTAATGATAATTGCGACGGTAGAGAGGGATGAAAACATAACGGATAAGAATACACAATGGCCAGGCACGGGAAATAATTAGAGTCACATTCATTTTGAATAATAGCAACACTTTGATGCACAGTCTTCAACAGGAATTAATTCCATGATCCTAAAGATAAATCCACTGTGAAATAAAAGTACAGAGATGAAAAAATAAATTGAAATACACTGTGGGCTGGCAATTATAGCCTGGCATTGGAAGTTTATTGAGTGACATGATTTAACTTGATGCACATTATTCAAATAAACATTCGTTCCTATGATTCATAACACTGGACTACAGTGCAATATCATATAATCCGTTGAGAGTGAATCGAGAAATGACCGTTGGAATTTAAGCTGCGCCGTGATTATCATTTTTCCATG
>LR140852.1:0-14675 GCA_900659605.1 Tisbe holothuriae | reverse complement strand
CTTGTCAAGAAAGACTAAAGAGCTCGAGCAGCCATTCATGATGACCTTATAAAATCATTGATGAAAAGAAGAAGAAGGAGAAGTGAGGAAATATAGAAGTTATTATATAGGAAATCAACGGCTTTTGTTCTGCTCTAATACATTGGGAAGAGCGTTTTGTTTCCAGAGTATGGGAGACGAAATATGGCGCATTTGGCAAGTTAGATATGGAAGGAACAAATATATTGAAAACATTATTTGAAAATGAAATGACGTCACCATTTTGATTTCGTGAAGGAAATGAAAGCTCTGAAACGTTTCGAAAGTAAAACATTCACTATTGTAACTGCAGTAGACGTTCACCTTTGTATTCTTATTATATTCCTACCTTTCCTATTGCAAAGTACAGCTCAATAACAACTTCATTACAGCTTTCTAAATTGGCCTGGTTAACTTTAATGATGTGCAAATAGAAGACTGAAATGCATTTACATTCATAAAGAGAACCACTTTGTTCTCTTTGTATCCAAAGTGAGACACAAATTAGATTCTAAAGTTAAAGCTAAAAATGAGAATGAGTGACGCAAAAGTTTTTTACTTCCTTTGACTCAAAATCAACCATCATTCTACTCTGTGTGTCCCCCGGGGTAGAAAAAGACGAAATCTAGGACAGAGTACGAAAAAGTGGACGAATCGGAGCCAGTGATGGCATAACCAGGTTGTTAAAACTAGGAGAGAAGAGCCTCAGGATAGAGGGAACCAGACGCGCCATCTTCGAATGAGGGAGAGAGAGAGAGAGAGAGAGAGAGGCTGCTTTCTCTTGAATGAATGAAAAGTATGAATGGTTTTGTAAGAGGCTGCCACTGCACACACAGATGAGAGCTATGCCAGACAGACATGCTTCCACAAGGGCACGGACAGAGCCACTGAAAAGGTGAATCTAGGGAGATGGATCTGCTTCCGAATGTGACATCTCGAGCTAGTTTGGCCTGGCTGCAGCTCGTCGTCTACCGTGGTCGCTTAGAGACGCATAAAACTCTAATGGGGAGAGTAGCTAACGTTTCCATTTTTATGTAAACAACATTTTAATGTGTATGCTGTTAATGACATTATAAATTGTCTAATGACATTGTCCGCGTGTATGCTTTTACTGGGATTATAAATGTTGTTATAACTCATATAGTTTACTGCGTAGTTTCTGCTTCATACACGTGAAAGTTCAATCAATCTATATTTGCTCTAGTTCGATTTGTGCCAAGATGACATTGCATTCGAGCTGATTCGATGAGTCATTCTCGCGCCCTCAGGCTTTATAAATAGGGTTTCTTACTGACAAAAATAGGCACAGTTTATATAAGCGATTCGAAATGGCTTTCTTAGGAAAAGGGCATTTTAGCACCTAACTATTCTTGGAAAGTAATCGGTTCTGGTCAATTACTCTTCAAGTGCTATTATGTATTTTAAATTTAATATGTTACCAAAATATGCCAGTATGGAATTAGAAACATTCCTTTGCAATTCTGCGCATAAGAGGAAACTTAATTGTAAAGACCGGATGTCTTAAAACAAGTAAAAGCAGCTCTTTTTGCGGCTCTGCAAAAATAATACCTGTTCTGTTGGTTGAAGTTCCTCTGCTTAAAGACAAAAATAGTCTTGAATATTGTAGGAGCACGCGAGGGGTCACTTAAAGAAGGGAGAATGGCTATCATTCTCCAGAAGGCTTAAGAATAATACGAGTACTGAGTACTGGTCTGAAAAGGTCGAGATTTTGCATGCTGTTATTTGGAGCAAATAATTACCAAGCATGCCAATCAATTCTTAATAAATGGCAGTTGGGGCAGAGGGGCACTTTACTGTCTACACATAGCTGGTCATATGATAACACATTTTGCAACTCACATCATGTTCAATTTATAATGTAATAGAAACGCTGCATTAGCACTTCCATAATTGCATTAATATTACTTCGAATTCGGATACCTTCACTTATAACTACACTGTATCATAAATGTTTCAGAACGTGTCATATTTGTAAATATGGTTAATTCTTGGTAAGAGCCTTTGTATGCCTTGCTAAACAATGAATGATAGCTAAACTTCTTTGTTCTCAACTTTTCTATGGAAAGCTTTGTTTCTTCAACAAAATCTGAAGAGTCGCGAAAATTCAATGAATGAAGAAACCCTTAATACTGAATATTAAATATGGTTGATATAATATTGATGACACATAACAATTAATACAATTTTCTTATTCTCTTCATTAAGCATTGTCTCTTTTAACTATTTACACATACATGCATATATTCCAGCTTTCTCTTAATAACCTTTAAGACTAATATTTAGGATGAATGGAAAAACTGCAAAGTCATGCTTCTAACTTCAAATGTATGAAGATGTTGGAGACGAGAAACCATTAATAAGCTTTTTAAACATCTGTTGCTGACCGTGGTCACCATAACAACAGACTTATATCACATAAATTGATGTTGTACTATATAAAATAGAGAATGTACAAATGGAAGTATGGGATTATAAACAGTCTTGGGAAAGTAGAGGTTTAATCTTCTGGAGACATAATTTGTAGAGTAGGAAAATGTATAGGTCAAATGTGGAATAACATACACTGAATAATTTACCTTTTATAAAAGAAAGAGACTAATCCTTTATTTTAATTCAACCAAGCTGCTTCCCGTACATTACTGTTATTAACTACGTTGCAAAACATACATCTAATACAAATTATAACCATAGTCCCATTATAACAAATACTGTTCAATGAAGATTCATTAGACACTAAACTGAGAGAAGCTACTGTAAGATTAATATGACTGACATAACTTTATCGCCTCATCCAGTTGCAATAAAAGTACTCGCAGATATCAACAAGATTTGACGTAAAATAACTGACCTCATCAAACCCTTAATTAACCCTTTTATATTCTGCATCTGTCTCCTCACTCTTCACACCTCATGAGACTCTCATCGACGCCAATGATCTGCTTCGACCCCACAAACTGCTCATACACGAGGTCCGGATATCCCCTCACCGCCTCCGGCGCCCACGGGTCCTCCAGGTCCAGCATGACCCACTGCTTCAACGTGCCCAGGGGGGCAGTCCCACCCAGCAGGTACATCATGTTGCCGTAGATGCCCATGGCGCCGTTGATGATGAGCGGGATGGTGGTGGGGAAGGTGGTCCAGAACTCGCCGTAGACGTCCCACTCTCGGAGCTTGTCCTCCTCGTAGTGGTTGATGTAGAACTTGAGCGCGCCATTGCGTCTGTAACATATGTTAGTTTATTATTACTCATTTAACAACATCTTCTTAACTTACTGCATGTAGAAGTTACAAGCGCCCTTCATCGGAATGACCGCGCCGCCGTGTCCATGCGTCCAGAATCGCTCCGTCCACGTGTCCGTATCCGGGTGGTACTCGTCAAAGACCTCTCCATCGACACAGGCCCCGCCAAAGTAGCACATGCTGCGGCCGCCTATGACGTAATGTTTCTCCCACTTGTACGAGGCGGAGCAGGCGAGGGTCAGCCCGTCGGCGCGGTGGTCGTTGCGAGGGGTGAACGCTTCAGACGCCGCCGTGTAGTGGTAAACCTAATGAGGGAGTTAGACTCGTCGGTTTTGAAAATTCGTTTTAAAACCTTGTTTGATATGACGAAGCACGAACCAACGGGCGCTTTACACTTAAATGCATGGCCGCCATACATGACAAACTCGTCATTGTTGATGGGAAACACGGCTTGTCCTCTGCATGGAGAAGAGATCAGTAAGGAAACAGTTGAATCTGGACCAATACTTGCCCTACCTTAAACCCCGAGCTCCGTTATAGTCGGGGATGACCGCAGGCAGCAGCTCCCACCCGTTGGGTCCGAATGTTGCGCATTTGTTGTTGAACAATTTGTCGGTGGTGTTGACAATTCCGTGGTCGCCGCCGCAGACCGTCACCAGGTTCTGGAACCAGAAGATTGCGGGCTCAGTCAGCTTGTTGCCGCCAAAGAGCGCCTGGGGCGTGTTGGGCGCGTTGAACTCTTGGCATTTACGGCCAGCCATGTCCAGCAAGTTGATTCCAACCGACCTAATCATCTAACTTATTCACATTGCTAAGAGGAACGTATATGCTAACTATACTTGTTTGCCGCGCTGGCTCTTGCTATCGACATGAATGTTGTGCATTGCGGCATCTCGCACATCTCGTTCTCCACGGTGTGGCCGTCGCAGTCCCTGCCGCCGTTGGCGGGCGCGGGGTGGTCGCAGAAGCGGGTCCGGTTGCGGAAGCCGTTCTTCAGGTAGGGGTGGCAGTGCCAGCCGATGCAGTCGATCCAGTTCTCCCACTGGCGGAACGCGCCATCGACTATTAAACATTAATAATATAACTTGTGCTATATATTGTAGTAGTACTTTATACCTGGGCAGGGTCCGTGATCACAGGGTTCAAACTCCTCCCCGTGTCCGAAGATCTCACACTCTCTGATGCCGCCAAACTGAGCAATGTCACAGCGGCGCCAGCGTCTCCTTGTCCCGGGGGAGTTGCCGCAGGAGATGGAGCAGAGACCCCAATCAAACCAGGTCAACCATTGGCCATCTGAATATTAATAATTGTTGGTACAAAACAGTTTTTAAATGTCGCCTAATTTGGTTACCCTTTGGGCTGACTCTCTTCCAGACCATTCCATTTGAAGCGTCCACTCCTCGTGAGGGGTCTAAAAGGAGAAGGAGCCCACATGATAGACTGACACCAGCAATGAGGGCAAAACAAAGGTGCTTGGTGCTGTTGAGAGTCATGTTCAAGACTCCTTTCCGGAGAAAGGAAAATGAACGAGTGAGACATGAGTATGAGTATGTTCTAAACTTTCCTTGGGAAATATGTCACAGAGTTTTGCTTTAATTGCTGAGCAGGATGAGAATAAATAAAAATTCAGGGGCTTCTTTCGTGTGACACTGAAATCAATTGTTCTTCAGGGTGTTTCTTGTAAGTAGTATTTAATGTCAAATTGCTTCTTTTTGGGACATCTTTTGAAACCACCCTGTAATTAAAAGTATTTTACGTAGACAAGTTTACTAAAATGTTATCCAAGGAGTCATACACTTAAAGAATTATCTACTTGTACTCCAGAAGTAAGCAAAAACCTGTAATACTAAAATTCAAACTTATTTACAAACATTGTCTTATTAACACTAATGCTTGTCTATAGTCTATAAAAGTAGCATAAGCATAAGTTAAATCAGATAAAAAGGTTCCCACTGATAAACAAAAAAGTATATATACGAATAATTTCCCAGAAGAATGAAGATTTTAGAGTCATTGCTATAATTAATCAAAATTAAAGATTGAGAAAGTTTTACTTATAATCTGATATATTGTGTTGATTTTTGTTGTAAGTCACTGTCATTTACAGAGTTACAGTATTGTAAGAGTATCTGAGGAAAAGGTTCAACAATTGCCAAACATACCTAATTTCCTAACAAGTCTAAAAACAATGATGCTGCCCAGTGTTAAAGTTTAAAATTATTTGAGCCGATCAAATTATCTTCTTTGAATTGACATACTCACTCCACAATGAGCTATACTTGAAAGCATTGGTTCCTTTAAAACGAATATTCTGCAGCTTAGACAGATATTATTGTTTAGTTTACCGACGGTTCTAATATGATTGAGTTTCCCTAAAACTTTGTATAAGTGACGCCCAGTAAAGTACTTAATTAATCATTGCTAATTTCACAAGGGAGTACTGTATAAGATGCAAGATTCCCAACCCTAATCTTCATTGCCAGTTTTTGCCCAATTTTATCATAATCGCTCTATTCCTGGACGACCAAAGTCCTTTGCCGACTCGGCCATAAGATGGAGGAGTCGTCGAAAAATGATGCTTTATCGCCTCTTGGAACGCAAAGAAGAAGAAGAATAAAGATGAGCCCAGCCCATTCAAAACTCTCTCTCCGAGCACGGGAGATATCAAAACCCAACTAGACAATAATAGAACAATGATCGATACGTGTAGGAAAATATGTTGCACTCCCATATGCATTGTGACCTTTTTAATGCGTTTAATTTTAGTCGGGCTCTGTTCTCCCTAAGCAGGCGTGTATAACACGCTCCAGTCGCTACTCGCCTCTGGACTTTAAAATACACACGACGGACGAAGAAGGCATTGAATATGACCGAAGATGTTTGGGGAAAAATTCCTTCTTCTCTTGGCATATATTTCATTCTCTTCGGCGACCGGGTCAGATTATTATTATTCTTCCTTGAGGAATATTCCTCTTTCTTCTTCCTCCGTTTAGAAGAGTGAAAACACGGCCTACGGACATTATAGAAGATGCAAATTAATACCTTGGAACAACACAATGCATTATTAAACGTATGTTAGCTCATGTGATTGTCATTAATGAACAACAATGTGTATGTGTATAATTATAGAGGTAGCATCTTCATATGCGCATATCAAGCGAGCGCCCAAAACACATTCCTCTCTCATAGGTCGACTCAGGCAGGCCAAGCTGGCAGTCGCGTCCATAACATTGCCTGGTTCACATGCATGTCATACAAAACCGTGAGAGAATTCAACAAGATATGTGCTCATCTCATTAACGGCGCGATAATCGGGTGAAAGTCTATTTTAGAGGTGCGAATTTTGACAGTCTACAAACATTGGCTCTTATAAAAAGATAGTTGAACTCGTAGAAAGGTTTTAGAATGTATTCCAACATTGACGCGGCGACAATGCTTCCACCTCCACCACCGACGGCGACAACAGACGCAACGACGCGGATTGAGATGACTGCCGCGGCCGCGGCACGGCCCGCGGCTGATGACGCGGCGTCTGGGTACTACGAGACGACGAGCTGCGGCACTGTCCCGTCCCCCGGGGTGTTGAATGTGCAACAAGAGGATGAGGAGGATGACAATGAGGATTCGTTGCATTATGCGACGCCTAATAAAGGTAAGGTTTGACATCGAGAATGTGCTATTCTTCGCCCTGCTCATGCAGTTAACTTAACATTTCTCTCTCACTATCCCAACAATAAGGTATTCTGGCACGTGTTTTCTTGTTCTTCTCCTCGCCTACCCGAAAAGAGATTCCTCTTCAATCACACTTTTGCCCACATTGCCATCTATATTTTCAGAATACAAACCATATTTAATTAAGACTCTCTTTGACTGATTTGGTCACGATATGTACTTTTCGCATTCCAAGAGTGACTTCAGTTGTCTTTTATGCAAATCAACCTTATCACCGCTGCTAAAAAGTGTTTATAGAGCCCACTCAGAGGTTCGTTTAAGGCTTCATCCTCCTCCTACTCAGAGCATATGCCACAAAACTAGGCGTGGAAATGGGAAATTACGAGGAATCGTAACCCCATTTTTGGCAAGGTAGGCATCTTAAAACGGCGACGGCCCAGATCTAATAAATATAAATGGAATGTCTTTTCGCTGCTGGATGTGAGTTATACGTCTGAACTGATTTATTTAAACTGCTCCGTTTCATGAATCGAAATGGTCAGACAAAGGCATGCTCCGATGCTTATTTTGGGCATATTTTAACCCTTTCTTTGTCTGTACAAACTGTTACAGCAGATACAAAATCAGAGATCTCAAGGCTCGTGCCAAAAATTACCACATTTTGCTTGGGCGTTCTTAGCAACACCTGCTGTATGGACAAAAGTGAGGGTGGCGAATCATGCTAATTGGTAAGACAAGACTGTTGGCTATCTTGAAAGGTAGGCGGAATCGGGAGACAATTTATGAACCATTGTGAGTTGTTTTGAAGTTTTAAGGGGTCATTCTGGCTAAAGAGTGGGTAGCAGATACAGCTACAAGTTTCTCTCCTTCTTCTCCAGTTTGCTGCAAGTCAACATTAATTTATCTGACGTCAGAAAAATGTATAAATCTTAGAGAAAAGAATAACAAAGGTGTATTCTTGGAAATACAATGGAAAAAAACGTAAATTCTACGTGGCGCTTAATGAATACAGTATGAATTGGTCAATGATATAAAAATGCACATGAGGCCCGGGATTAAACCGAAGTCATGTCAAAGAGGAACTTTTACTACTTGTTAACTTGCTCAATGATATGTTTCTTTTTTTCTGTAAAAACCTCTTGCATGCTAAAAGATGCACCTTTGACACATTCCTCCAAGAATACACCTCATAAAAGCTGTTTTAAAGTAGAGCCAAACAAAAGGCTCTCTTTTGATTGATGTCAGGTCACGCTTTGCAATCCACTTGCCAGATGAACGAACACTTGATGCGAATCATTGAAGATAATGGCAAACGATTAATAAGCAAGTGATAAAAAGTGAGGCCATTAATTGCTATTTCGAATTCCGTGTGCGAATTAAAAACCCGACTGGAAGCGCTTAATGCTCTTGTAAACACCTTTAAATGAACGTGTTTTGGTCAGGATTTCTTCAAGCACCCCCGCTGACTCCAAAAGCGCCATGATTGATAGGCGAAGTTCGTTCTTGAAGCATCCTCACCTAAGCTTATGCCAAATGCCCGCCGTTGCCAAAACGGTTAGATGACGATAATAGGGATATGTAAATGCATCAAGCGGCTTTATCGCGAATATTGACGACGGCATTAAAATGAGGAAACACTTCCAGGCCCCAATCGAAACAACAACCACAAGGACAGCAATAGTCCCGCCTCCGCCTCCCCAACGCCGGCAGTCCAACCTCCCTCCTCCCCGTCCCATGACGACCACGCCCCCAGGAACGCCTCCTCCGCCTCGGGCGGGTCGACAGAAGCCACGCCCTCTGAGGAGCTCTATCTCGAAGCGGATCCGGAGCGGCGATTCGGCGCGGCGATTGTCTCCACAAATGAACATGATTTAAATGAGGTTTGAAAGGACTTTAACGTTCATATAAGGAATATAGTGTTGTACTCTCCATTCAGGTTCTCCGTCTGCACAAGGCTGAACCGTCGTTTCTTCTGGAAGATCTGAGCACTGCTCGTGTTGCCGACCTGCTGGAGGAGAGAGGTACTTTCGTTGCCTAGCAACAGACATATAAAAGTAATTCGTTTCTATTCGCCGCAGGCATCCGAGTCTCCGAGCTGCCTCCCAAGGTGTGTCCCCTAGATCTCGCTCTAATCGCGCAAAGGAGAGACGCATTCGAAAGAATAGTCGATTTTGGAATAGGTGAAATTCTAACATCAACAACCGAGATGACATCATTATATAATGTATGCTTTCAGATCACATTCCCAAGTTCTCCGAGTACCTCCGTGGCCGGCGATTGCTCAGTCCAGGACTGCTCCTGGATCGGCTTCTGGAGCGGAGTCCGGACTTGGCCGAGTCCATGCTGAGTGAGCAGCTGAGCTCGAACTGGGACGACGACGATGACAAGGATGAGCTGGTGCATGAGGCGATCAGGCTCAGTCTCGACTTGTCAGTGTTTCAGAAAACAACAATAGGTAAGTATTTTATACCAAGTGTATGTTATTGTCATTGAAGTATAGGTGATTAAATGAACTATTTTTGTTTTTGCATCTTAGTATAGTAGCCAATATATTGATGTAAACTCTCACATAAATTTTCTTGAGCATAGTTCTATTGATTAATTGTCTCTTTCTAGATGCCAATGACAAATCCGATCAAAAGTGCTGTTCTCCTGGCCCAACAACTCCCCTCTCCGAATCCAGATCTCTCTACCTGATGCTGAGCGAGGGCCGCCGGGACCTCCTCGACCATCCCGTTGCGGAAACGTTCCTTCACCTCAAGTGGCAGAGGATGAGAGCATGGGTTTACTTCGGTATCGTCTATAGACTAGTCATGGCAATGCTGACAACGGCAATGTTGGTGGTTGGGTTGAGACATTTGCCTGTCGTGAAAGGTAAATAAAAATGTAAACAACTCGAGCTATGCCATATTTTATTAATGTTTCAGGGTCCAAGTTTGACATCTACTTTACAACATCCCTGTTGCTCCAATGGATCCTTCTCGGTGTAGCCATACCATTCATTTTGAAGACTATATTCGATATCTGCCGACAGGGAAGCAGTTTCTTTATCCATAGATGGGTCGTCATCGGATCGGTCTCTTTATTTTGTAAAAAGCGGTAGGGAAACTATATCAGTAATGAGTTAAAATTTTATTTAAATTAAATGTTTTTGCTATTATAGTTCCTTCCGCCTTCCCGTGCTCCGCTGGTCCAACCTTCTCCAGATCATTGTGGTCTCTTTAATATTGACATCCATTATATTGAATCACATATTTGTCAACTCCATTGATGCAACAACGTTGAAGCTAGCATATTTGGGCCACGTGTTGGCTTGGACGATGGTTTTCACATGGCTGAACGTGCTAGATGGTAATAAGACAAATTTAACTTAATAAAATGTTTACTGTTATAATGCATTTTAATACCAAACCAGGTCTTCGTTCCTGCCCTACCATGGGACTCTACATCTATCTACTGCAGAACATGCTGTGGGAAGTGATCAAGTTCCTGGTGACCATTCTTCCACTGTTCATCGCCTTTTGGAGCTTCTTCTACTCCATAACCGGCAGGATCAGCCTTGGTATAACACTTATTGACCTTTTAAGCACGGTTTATGTGTAAATTTTCCTTATTTCAGACCCATTAAGGTCCATCTCCGCCACTGTGTCTCTTGCTCTTGGATACCTAGACTCCCGAACAGTCCCATTGTACGACTCCCACCCAGGTACCGGACACCTCATTCTGCTCATGTTCATCGTGACCGTGTCTGTGGCTGCGGCAAATGCGCTCATCGGTATTTGTGTCATGGAGGCCAGGAGGGTTCTTAAAAGGAGGGATGAGTTCAGCAAAGGCCAGAAGGTGCTCACCATTATGGACGTGGAGACCTTCTTTATTGACCTGGGGAAGGTGGCGAGGTTTCTCCGGATTGAGGGGTAAGGAGTTCAAATACATGTACTTGTAGTCTAATCAAATATTGATGAACAAATAAACTAAATTTTATTCTTAAAAAGTGTTGAAGTTCAGCAAAGATGTGTGTAGGGTGTTAGAAAAAGGATTGTTACTAACCAGGAAATTTATAATATGATTCCAGAGAGCAAATAAACTAAATTTTATTCTTAAAAAGTGTTGAAGTTCAGCAAAGATGTGTGTAGGGTGTTAGAAAAGGATTATTAGCAACCAGGAAATTTATAATATGATTGCAGAGGGCATCTGCAAAATACTGCAATTGTAATGCAATATGTACGAGTAATTAGGCCAATAACTAATGTTCAGCATAATTTTGTTCAGCTGCATTGACCCCTCCACTTGGGTACTGTTATTCGGATCAAAGAAGGCCAAACCAAGCCAGCAATATCAGCAAACCCCACCGCAGTTGTTCTCCGTGCTGCCATACAAGGACAAGCCCTGGAGAACGGACTCAGGCCCGGAGGCGCTGCAGAGGGAGACACCCAATGGGGAGAGAGAGATCTGGCTCAGGTTGTGCAGGGTCAAGGGTCAAAAGAAGAGTTTAGATAATGATAAAGAGGAGCTGATCGCAAAGACAGACTTCCTAGTTTCAGGTAATCAAAAGTGAAAACTTTGTTTGTCTTCATATAACTTAAATACATTTCAGGTTCGGTATGGAGAAATGCACGTCCAATCCTCATTGAACGCCTTCGCCTCCAACGCGCAGAAGCCGCGGCAGCAGCCGCCGCAGCTGAGGCCGCCGCACACGCGGCAAAGCAGGCCCAACTCCTCAAAGACCAGGCCGACTCTGGCGACGGCGACGGCGGCGACTACGCGTCCCTCTACTGGACGCCCGGCATGGAGGGCTCCTGCGCCGAGAACCTCTACGAGTACGTGGACGACGGGGAGGCCGCGGGTGGGTCGAGTATCCGCGCCATGCGGGAGAGTCTGCTGAGGGAGATTAAGCGGGACCTGGGCCGGTTCATCCGGGTGGATAAGATCTACGGCGCGGCCAAGGAGAAGAAGCAGCAGCAGGGGGCGGCAAGTGCTGCTGCGGCCAAGAGTGTGAATGTGCGGCCAGGGTTGGCGTTGGGCGTCATCACGTTGCAGGCGGGGAGTAGGGGGCCCAAGCTGACACTGCAGTGATTATATAATTAGTGTTTATAGGATTTTTAAAGAAAATATAAGGAGTCTTTCAGTTTGTATTTGGTACATTTAAGACAACCGTCGAGTTGATAGCAACCAATGGGGCCAGTTAACTTTTATTATAATTTGGCTCTGACGGGTTCTTTTGTTTATGCCAGTTATGAGACTGAATTATAGAGTATAAATTATTAACCCCACGATTTTAATACTTCCAATTCCGATTCCACGGGCGTGTCGCCCTTTTGCGAGACCCTCAAAGAGAATAATCATTATAGTGCCGTTCTCCGTTTCTCTTTCTCAGTCGTTCTTTGTTTGAAACTTTAATGGGCATTAAGCCCTTTAGTCTCTGACTGCGACCTGAGTCTGATTGAATCTCAAACAGAGAGAAAAGTAAGTTCTTCTTCCGTCTCTATTTCTATTTCTCCGTTTAAGGGGCTGGGTCGCCGGCT
Organism: Tisbe holothuriae; assembly: GCA_900659605.1. Taxonomy (NCBI): domain Eukaryota; kingdom Metazoa; phylum Arthropoda; class Copepoda; order Harpacticoida; family Tisbidae; genus Tisbe; species Tisbe holothuriae. The sequence continues at coordinate 2,202 of LR140852.1, read as the reverse complement.
GCTGCTGCTGCTGTTGCCAAAGAGAATTAGCACCGCCTTGGACGCGCTCAGCAGGGCAGGAGGCACAGTGGTATCAGGAATGGAATTAAACATTTTTATAGGTATAACATCGGTAGTATATATATTGTGTTCATTATTTATATTTAATTAATATCCAACTGAGCCCACTGTGTAGTCGGTGAATGCTCAAATGTTTATGACCTCATGCTTGGAGAACGAAAATTGAAACAGATGGAAGTAGACGACTTCACTTCTGAAGAAAGAGATTCCTTTAATTGGCAAAGGAAAGGAAGAGAAGAAGAAGTTGCTTCCTCATCTTTTATGCGCCCAACCTTTTAAAAAGGTTGCTTTGAAGTGCATTGGATTATAAAATTAAGGAGAGCTCTAATAGGCCGGGTTATGAAAGCTACTTGGAAATATTCTTGCCGTTGTAAGTGTTGCCTTTGGAGTGCTTTTATTTTCTCCCTCTGCTAATGTTCAAGAAACATCTTTTTCTAATAAAGTTGTTTTTAGTTTCGATGTTTTAAAGCAGGAGGGAAAAGCATTTCTTGTCTCTTTCAAGAGATGTATTTTTAAAACAGCGGAAAATGCGGCACGCGGAATATAAAAGTAATAATATAATTCAGAATTTTCTTGTTCATTCTCGCTTTGTATGGTAATTACTGCACACAACAAACATATTTATCACATCTGAGAGTGCGCACGCTTGACAAATAGTCTCGTTTTCGCATTATTTTCGAGTGGCCTCATTCCATGAAAGAATTCAAATAAACTTTTACAAATTCAATTGTAGGAAGAATTTGAAGCGAATCATGCTAATGTGCTCAAAGTGAAAATTACTGTGACAAAAGTTTGGAGAAAAAGTATTTTAATGCAACTGTAAGGCATGCACAAAAACTTTATTCAACCCAAGGTAGAAATGGATAAGATAAACATTCATTATACCTTTATTATGCCTCTAATGTAACCTCAAATATTGTCTAGAGGAAAGAAAACACATTAGGGGAACAAAAAAGAGAATCGGCCTTTCCATTTTCTGAGGGTGAATTTCATTACCGCGGTATGCTAATGATTATGTAAAAGAAATGTGTTTTCCTCCCTGTGGAAAAAAGCAGTTAAAATTGGTGAAGGAAACTCCAGTACAAATAAGACTCAGGAGACTTTTTCAGATGTAGGGCTGACATTTACACTGGGTAACATCATGAACGGGGTCATATGCGAATAAGAGAACTTGTGACTACTTATCAACCCTTATTTGTTCGTAACCCCTTTCCAAAAGTATTCCCGGATCGCCGAACACACTCTCAAACATTCTTTCCCTCCAATTTCAAGTATTTCTGCTCCTACTACAACTTTTGGCATCGGGCATGCAAGAAATTACGCCACGAGAAGCACATTTTTCTCCTCAAGTTTTCGTTTCCTCTTTTGGTTTGACTTATGATGCTCGTTTGAGGGTTAAAAACGTTCTCATGGGTTTGAAAAATGGGTCTGGGAATAAATGGCTAATTGGGAAACAAAGAAAAATTCTAATGAATTTAGGACATGTGATCTGGCTTGAACATCCTCTTGGGACTCATTTAAACGTTATTTAAAGCCCTTAATGTTGACAAGAGAGACAAAACAGAGACCGAGTTTAATAGTTTTAACATCCAAGGTCTAAAAGCCACCCCATGCAGTGCATTTTATCAAATTAACCCAACCTCAATGGTGTTATTATTATTTTTGTGTGTAAGCTGACGCCACCCAACATTACAAAATATGAGCAAATATTCCTCCAGCTCCTCTTTCAGGGGCAATTTTCAACGTTTAAAAACATGGCATGAGAGGAGGAGATGAAAGACCTTCGTCATCGTCATTAAGAGGGGAAATTAGGCCACTCTTACAAAGAGCAAACAATACTAAAGTACTATTTAGTACTCTTCAAGAAAAGTAGGCATGAAATAGTTGTTCATTAAGTTTATAAGTTGAATATTTCATTAGTTGGCCAAATGAGAGCACCCTAACATAAAGTCCGTGTAAGAGCGCCCTTATCACACCACCCCTCGTTCAGAATAGATGTATGCGCTGCTAATACAATAATTTCTTCTCTTCTCCTCCGATCCCTCCCCTCGAAAACCGTTCCGTGAAACTCGACACCTCACACTTCACTTTCAACCGTGATGCATGACTCCAAAGAGAGACAGGAGAAAGAGAGAGAAAGAG
>LR140851.1:0-14681 GCA_900659605.1 Tisbe holothuriae | reverse complement strand
GTCGAAGTTATTATCTATGTACTGTCGGAGTTATTATCCTTGTACTGTCGGAGATATTCATTTAGCTTACAACTTCAGTACTTTCTCAAAACACATCTCAGGAATTGGTCATCGTATTTTTACAAAATAACTATTTCAAGGCAATATTTAGACGTCTACTAATGGTACCAAGTGCTCCTTACAACCTAATTTTTGGGTATTCATGCATAAATTAGGTGGATAAATAATTTTGAGGCTGTTTTCTTTTTCCATGGCGCTCTTGTTCTCCCTTGTTTACATTTTCGGCGGCCGCTGCTGTCCCGCAGTCGCAGTAGCGAGAGAGCAAAAAATACAAGAATGATTCGCTATGAAGCCAAATTAATGTCCGTAATGCGAGAATGTGATACTATGCTACTTATTATACGGATTATTGAAGCCCAAAAATAGATTAATAATGTAAATCTAATCAATGTATGTTTTATATATTGAAATTATCATTATTAGGTCATTCTCTAGATGGGTTTGGTCGCTTAATACACAGAGCGGCATCCCTATAGACAGCAAAGGGAACGACCACGGGATAAAGCCACAGGAATTTATGATTGTTTAGGCCACTAATGTGTATTGTTATTGCATTTAAGTTATATATTTGTGTTTATCACAATTTTATCTTTAATTTGAGCCCTTGCTCGTATTTCTAGGTGGCTGCTAACTTTTCTGGAGTTTCTTGCTGTTTTCTGAAAAATAAGACTGGCGAAAACAGCGTCAAAACACATTAACATGGATTTTGAAGTATTTAATTGTAAAAATAATAAATATTAACAGTTGTATCGTATAAAGTTTTTAATTCTGATTCCCCTGATATATGACATGGGTCTGTACCTTGAATATTAGTGGTTGTACGACCTCTTTTATGTTCCTAAAATGGGATGTGTTTTGATATTGTACTGAAGACAAGTTTCGGAGAAGTTCATTATCTTGTGTCGGAGTTATTCCTTTTTTTGTCGGACTTCCTCCAACTATGTAGTCGGAGGTAATCAGACTTTGCTGTCGGAGTTAATGGTGGATTCCCTTTGAATTTGTTTTATACATTTACTGAACTAATTTGGCAATATCATATATATGAGTTATTTTCTTACAAAATCATAAAAGGGCTCTCAGCTATTTATGCTATTATTATGATATTATGCAAGCATTGGCATAAGTTGGCAGAAGTCCAAATTTCCGGAATTACGGGTGCTACTGGTTCCGGAAACTACAAATTTTTTGGTACTGCACCAAACTCAGGGTATTATCAAGTGAAATTAATTTTTTTTATCTCTTATTTGTCACAATTGTGCATTAATTTTATGTACCAAGTGTATAACTAAGTTGTAGGACTCTTGTATGGACCATCAACTGGCATCAAGTGCCATGGAGGACAAACACAATGGAGAGACTAATTTCAATATCTCAAAACAAGAGTTCTAGTAAACCAAAAGTGGCTATAATTATAGTGAGTAGGCAACCCATACTTCTTAATTGTAAATATTTTTCGTGTTATGCATTGTAATACTTTTCTACAAACATAGTAGAATCTTCGGAAATATTGGCCTTACCTGGCAGAGAATTTCCCAAACCGTTTTTTTTTATTTTGAACTATTTGAATGATGACAGCTACATCAAAAAATAATTAAACACAATATTTAACATTCTAAATCTATTCAATAGTCACTTTTATGCATTTACCTGAAAAAAGTATCTGATAGAAATTATTCGAAAACCGCGGTTTTTGGTAGAAAGAGAAAATGTGGAAGTGCAGGGGAACAAAATGTTTAATAAATGCTATAAAAAGCACAAAACATGTTAAATTACAGTTTATGCAGCAATATACTATATTTTATAGACACTGGAAGAGGCGAATAAGTTTAAATGAATTAAGACGGATAATACCTCGTTTATGAGACATCCTCAAGTTTCGATGTTTCGAAACCAATGAGTGTTACTGCTATTTACTCTAGTAGTAGTAAAACTCATTGTTTGAAACATATCAGAGGCTATAAAATCAGCTTTCAGAAGAAACAAATAATTGGGCTCAAAGAGCAGTGAATTATAGTATTATTGACCGTGAGTTCGTGACTGTAAAGAATACTCGGTAATAAATCAACAGCCAAATATAGAAAAAAATATGCATAAGTAAAAAAGTACTATGTTTAGATAAAGTACTCTGTTAATATTTATACAATATTAGAAAACAGTATATGTTTATTTAATGAAGAGTAAGTAATGATTGGGCATAGACATGCTACAGGGATCTGTAGTATCGATTGTAATAAACTTATATTGTATTTTAACAACCAATTGGAATGTCTTAAAATAGAAACTTTTGAATCAGTCTGCAGAACCATAGACTACTGAAATACTCATTTTTATTAGTCCATGGCAGAAGTTACCGGCAGGCAGAACCCTCTACACTGTGAACTTCTCTTCTGCAGACCTCTCTTTGAAGGTTAAATAATCAGTGTGCGGGGCATTAGCAGAGCTATATATACCGTAGTACGATTTATTATTACCTTTTGTTTTATTACATTTATTAACGTGCTCTTGTAGTTATGAAATTAAACAATTAGTAAAAGAGAATGAGTTTGATGATATAGTCATTTGCAAACTTAAATGCTTTGGTTATATTTGCCATTTGCACGAAATTGGATTGTACGATATGGTTGTGTGACTTGTATATATGTACAATATACTAATTACATTCTGACCTTTTAATATGTGTATCAAATGTATATTAGAAACCCGATTATTAGTCAATATTTATATATATCCTAATAATAATATTTAAGGAAAACGGTCAGTCTTACACACACAAGCCAAAGCTGCTCAGCAAAGCGCTAAAATGTCTGCAAGTGTAAAGGAAGTGATTTCTAGCTATTTAATTGTCTTCTCTGATTGTACTCCTATCCATGGATTTGGATATCTGGGCCACAACAGGAACAGATTGGAGGATGTGATATGGTATAACCTCAAACAGCTGCTAGTAATTTTAGGCAGGAACTACAAAACAAGATTCCTCTTTGGAGTAAATTGTAAATGTCATGTAAACCAGTCCAGAATCTGACATAGCACTAAGTAAGGTAGTGCCCTGGGTAACCAGGGATAATCCAGCATTTAAAAAAAACTCTGCAGCTCTGTTCAAACTCAAATTTGTCTAGTAGTGAATGCATTTATCTGTTCTAGGGTCACTGTCATTCTTCTCTCTCTCATCTTTGGTTCCATTATCCTCCATGGAGCTGTCACCAGCTGGACCGATGAGCCCGTCCACATTGCAACCAAGGAATACTTCCACAGGGGAGATTTCCTATTCCCAACCATTACAATATGTCCGAAGCAGGCTTTTCATGAGCTCAACTTGGCTGCGATGTTACTGAACAGGTGATTATAATCAGAATAATCTGTCAGTCTGTGTTGCAATTTGTTTATTCCTCAGAGCCAAGTTCCGATGTGCAACTGCCGACCCCAATGTAGAATGTGCTGAGACAGTTCAAATCCGTGAGGACTTTGAGCCACTCCTGAAAAGCATCATAAAGAGTATTGATGATCAACTCAATGATATTGAGGGGTATATTGACTTGCATGAGCTATCATCCACTCACAGTAAGAAAACCTGTTTACTTTGGCTGAGACGTGCACTTTAATTTTTTTTTGCTATGCATCCCTTTTTATTTATTTTTGGGTTACCTTTTCAGGTTCAATGCAATAGCACGCCGCACATGGGCAATTCGTGTGGCAGCTTTTTGGCGCAATTGGAAAATCCCAAGCTTCGGGGCCGGGATTCGAACCCCAGCCCCCTTGCATGGGAGTCTCACACGCTAACCATTCCACCACGGGCTTTCGCCCAAGTCGTGCACTTACTAAAGGTCCTAAAACATATTCCTTCCCCTCCAGTTCCTCAAGTCTTTACTGACGCAGACCTACAAAACCTTCTTGTATTCATTGCCGGAATCTTCACAAAAGGCTACTTTAACCTCTACGATCCAATTGACACAAGTCCCCGTCCTGTGGATGAATTCTCCCATTCCAAAAAGCTCTTTCCGTACATTGTCAAGAGGATTAATGAGGAGGTGGCTGGAGAGGCTGGGGTAGAAAGTTCTGGGTTGTATTCTTATATTGGGCTCACAGTGGATGATGATTTGCAGTAAGTAGAACAGATTGACATATTTTATGAATATTTATTAATTTATAACTTATTGATATCTTAATAGGGCAACAATAGATCAATTAGAATTGGAGATAAGTCAAATTGGTCATATTGGGGGTAAGACAATATTAACTTATTTCAAGTTTAATATTAGAAACTTTAAAGGTAGTATTCATGTTTGTGTGGTGATCTGTATTGAGACACAGACCAAAAGAAACCAAAAAAGTGCCATGAAAAGACCTTGATACTCATATTTCCTTCAGATCCCAAAGGAGACAGCATAAAGACTCTGAACCCTGACAAAAGAGCCTGCATTGATGTTGGTTCCATATGTGGCACCCATGATGCCATGTTCAGACTCATTAAGAAACTTTACTTTACGCACAAATTGGACGGCTTTGGGATGGGAACTCTTCTCACATTTCATACATCACAACTACTTGGAACAAGTATAATATATTATTATGAATATTAGACAAGCTTAAATATTATTTTTTACAATTATAGGCAGTCACAATGGGCCGGTGGATGTTCTGCAGTCATTAAATGTGTCTAATCATATTAATAAGCTGACTGAGCCCAGTGTGCTAGATGTAATATTACCCCTATCAGAAAAAGGAGAACCTGGCACACTACCAACATTCTTTGAAAGTATGAGATATGATCAACTTTTGTCCATTATGAAGTACTCCAGTGTTAGTGGAAATCTAAAGCGAAATAGCGAGGAAGCTTTGAATATACAACAAAATATATATCCAGCTTTGCATGTGCCATCTGATAAGATTGTGGAAAGTGATGCAAATAATTTTACATCGATACATTATCTTGACACATTACAACGTTCAACTGAAGTACCAGGAGCTTTGAATGCACCGTTTCTGCTATTTCAGAGTGCATTTTTGACAGCACTATCTAGTGCTCAACCACATGAGGGGTTTACATATGACCCTAGTCAGGTGAGAAAGAGTCTTAATTTTAGGGTATTTTACTTACTTTATTACACCCCAGGGTGTAATCAGTGATAACACATTTTCGTGTCTTTCGTTTAAAGCCCAGGCACTACCCCTTTGTTTAATTACCTTCACTACATGTAGGAATAACTCTTATGTATAAATAAATTTATACAGTTATACTTATATTTGACAAACTGTTATTTTCTTTAATGTGGATTATTTTTGCGTACAATGATATGTGATATTATATTTGGGGCAATTCTAGGAACCGTTATTTGAACATATTCTCTTGTAGGTGGGCCGACTCTACGACAGACTAGATATAATCAAAGTATGTGAAGAAGGACCAAGATTGGCAATTTGCAGCATTAACTTTACTCACATTCAAACATCAGAGGGTATCTGTAATGTATACAACTCCAAGGCAATAGACAAGCTTTTAGCTCCATCCCAGGCCTTGGAAGACTTTAAAGCTGTCTACAGACCATCAATGCAAGATATGAGCGCCCTTGCATCCACCAATAGAGATGAAATGAAGCTCTTGTTAGATGTACACAATATAGATATGCTGGAATCACCAAATGAGGCGGGGTATTTTGTTGTTAAAGTGGATAATCAAAAGAATGTATTTGACATGGCTGTCCATGCCATGGTTATGAATCCTGGTACCAAGAGTGTTATTAGTGTAATGCCATTTCAACAGACCACAGAGAGGGCACAGGTGAGGTCAAATCATACAGTACAGTTAACACATAAGTTATAACTTTTCTTGACTATAATTTTATAGATGGTTCATTTATATACTTAGAACATTAAGTCTTGGTGTTACGCGTATGTAAATGGATTCTTTTTGACTTATAATTATTGATGGATGTAGAGTGTAGTATACTGTAAAATGAAACTAAAAATGAAACACTCTGATTTCAGGTCATCAATATTGCTTTTGAAAAGAGAGGTTGCCTGTATCCTGAAGAAGGCTCACTGACCATTTTCAAAGACTATTCAGAAGAAAATTGTATTCTTGAATGTCAGATCAAGCACTATATCAAGCAGTTTGAGTGTATTCCATGGGATTTGAAGTTGTTTTCCCTGGAAAATGTGGAGATATGCTCAGGACCTAAGGTATTGACAAGAAATTGAGGGGAATTAATGATCGACTTTATACAACTGTATCTATTTTGAGTAGATTATACACTCCGGATCCGGATCCGCGCGGATCCTAAAATTTTAAAGTCCGTATCCGGATTCAAGCGGGTACCAGCACATCTCTATGTGTAACTCTTTAAGTTATTAGCTGAATATTGCTAACTGTCAAATTCCAATGTTCAGTATATTATGACATTCATGTATTCTATTTAATTTTAATGACTAATATGATATATCCTTGGAAAAATTATCCAAGGATATATCTTAATTAAACCTATATGCAATTTTATACATGTTACTTACTGGCATTGTAATTACTAGCAAATATCCCTTTACGTGCCAATCCGAATATATCATAGAACACAATCATAACAAATAAAACTGACACCAAGCAAAAACTAATTGTTTTTAACGCATACTCCGCTGCGAATTCCTTTGACACAATAAAACTGTTGCATTTTAACGTGTCCATGTTCTCGCTTAACTTTAGATTTTAGCCTACTATTGAAGAGTTTAAGGTGCAGTTGTTTTCATGCATATTTTATAGCAACAATTTGAAATAACCAAGCAAATTTGAAAAGTAGGGAAGAATTTTAGGGGAAAATTACGTGTAATTATGTTATTGTAATTCCTAAAATTGCGTAATTCTTACCTTTTCTGAACAAACGTAATTGTAATTCTTGTAAAATAAATGTATTTTCTGGAAATTACTCGCCATTTTAAAAATCCGTATTTATGCGACGCTAATTGACAATGCAATATGAAGATTGGTTTTAGGGTAATCACTTTTCACCTTACAATAAATAATTATTGTTTTATATCGCATAGACGGGTCTCCAGATTGGTCGCATTACTCGCATATCCCTCGTCTCCAGTTACAAATTTTAAAGTAAAGTATATTATGGCATGTATTCCATTTAATTATATTCACTAATATGATATATCTTGATTTAACCAGAGATCAATATCGTACCGGTAGTGTATTGTCTGTTTTTAACCAGTGTACATGTTATTTAACTTACTGGCATTGTATTTACTAACAAATTTCTCTTTTCTTGTCAATCCCAATAAGTCAGAGAACACAATCATAACAAATAACACTGAAGCCACGAACAAATTAAATACTGTTAACGCATATTCTGGCGCGAATTCCAATGAAAAAATATAAGACTTACTCAGTTCACTTGAACCTTAAATTTTAGCTTGAGTTTGAAAAAGCCGTATACGCGTACTTATGTGACGCTAACTTGAAATGCAAGGTTACTACACATTATTTCTTATTTGTGCAGTATTCGAGACTAGTTATGTAGTTATATATATTTATTAGAGACAAGTAATAAAAAAGCCAATACAATGTGTATGCTTTATCATATTCATATTTTATAAATTATTACGATGTTTAAACAAGCATACTATAAATCATAATCATCATAACGCAAGGGTTAAGAAGAGTGGCAAGGACTTCGCACCTTAAAAATACTAGGCAAAGTTAACGAATTCTAACACAATTAACCACGCGATTAGCATGAAAAAAGACAACACAACAAATGGCATCTATTTTAATCTCATTTTGTATATTTCATATCATTTTGTATATTTTATTCATATATCATTGTAGTAACATCATAATATCCCCGTCAATTTCTTCATATAGCTTACATACAAACAGGGACACAGTGTTCTCTAATTGGACAAAAAGGCACATTGAGTTTGGCACATGAATAAACACATTTTATTGGCGGCTTAATCGGTGGTAGTCTAATATGATGCCGCCAATATTATATTTTGACAGTTTATGCGTTTTTAGGGATACTAATTTTAGCATGAATATAGTAATGCAGTATATCGTACCTTCCAGTGTATATATATAATTATATTATGCTATTTTTTGCTGTATATTTTTTTGAAGACGCTAACTTAAAAAACACAATTGACTTTTCTTTCATAGTAAACAAAGCACAATTTACAAAAGAACTTTTACTAAATGTTGCGATCTTTTCGATATTATATACACCTCGGTAATGCACCATGAGTTCAGCATAGTATGGTAATATTTAAATATTTAAAAATTACTAAATAGAATTTTGACAGCAAAAACACAAAAAAATGGCTGCTGAATAATATATACAGATAGAATTTATATAATAACATAAATGACACAATCAAGGACTCATTTTTAAGACTCAAATTAATGCTTTTCATAGCATAAAACTGCATTTTTATTCGTTGCCTTTACTTTTAAGGGGGGAGAAAGATAGTTAAAACAAGTGTATTATACAGTAGTTTGGCACGTATAGTAGATGTAGACCCTAATTCATAAGAAAAAAAACTGTAAAACCTCATCTAATTGTTTTTGCAATGATTTCGTATTAATGGCACATTTATTGAACTATTAAAGGATGGCTTTTGGACTATCAAACCGAGACAGGCGCACACACTCACTCACATACAGAAGGCACTTTTTTGAATTCGAATAACCCTAAATATGGACGGGGTTCCCTTAACAAAGAGCTCTAACATGGTCCCGTGTTAATGTAACATTATTTAAGTAGCAGTTTGGGTTAAACACTTTTTGCAGTGGGGAAGTATATATGAGTAGGTTAAGGTCCAAACTTTGCATTGGCCAATATGGGACATATTCTCTCTCAAGGAAGACTATTTTGATAATTAATCTGTTAAAGGCACTACTGTGTTTCATTCTCGACCTTATGCACCATGGTTTAGTACTCTTATTAGCACATACAACTGTTGTAAATATACACATAGGGGGACATTAATAAGTTAAAGAGACATTGGAAGACAGTACGTGTTATGTGTGCTGGGGGAGATTCTGGGACCTCCACTTGTTTTTCAGATCCAAACCCTCTTCTTCTTCTTCTTCATTGTACAGAGCATTGTTATTATTATAATCTTAAGCTATATAAGTATGGTTATGATAATTAATTATTGTGTTGTTGGCCATTATTCGTTTGATTGAACTATGATTTTCAGCTTCTTTTTTTGCTCATATTTAAGCAATCTCGGATATTAATCAGTCTCTCACTGGCCGGATCCTTCTCCTCCTCGAGTGCAAGTCTCCCAAGCCTCCGAGGAGTCTCCCAAGCCTCCGAACGACTGGAGTTGCTGTTTAGTTGGTATTATGGGTGGGTTGGTGATAGCAGCAGAAAAAAGAATGAGAGAAAAAACCAGGTTAGTTATTATTTATTAATGCGTATTATCATCTTTGCTTTTGGGTTTTTGTAAATGAGGAGAGAGAATAGTGAAGTTTTTAGTCATTTTGTTTGGAATAGGGTGCATAATTGCATGCAAAAATGTGCATTGTTCTAGAAGTTTCTCATATGGGTTAAGATTCCATTTTAAAGCTGTTATTGATTTTATATTTGTTTAAATTGTTGTTGGTGTCTTCACAGTTTAATATTTAATATATATTACTGTAAGCAGTAATTATAGTTAGTTTTAATTGAAGTTTAAGCAGTGTGAATACAGCAACAACAACAAATAAGCATTAAAGTTGGTTAAGTTATTTGTGATAAAATTGTTAAGACATGTTTTATATTTCCCACTACAGGACCATTTTGCTCTAACCTTCAACATTCAACAATAAAAACTTCATTCCACACTCTCTCCCAAAATTTGCCATAAATCTACTAAAACAATCTAATGGACATTTGAGCTAATAATTGGACATTAAAAGAGCCATTTTTAAGGAACAAATAAAAGGTATATCACACTAACCATGCGTTTTCTGCCTATGATCTAGAGTACGGATGCTGCCTAACAGACCCACTGGCCTGACTGCCGTTCAGGTGCCGGCGATCCTTGCCTGCGGTCGACGTGGCAACAGCCGCAGCGGCGGCGGCAGCGACCGCGGCCTGATGTTGACCTGCTATGAGATGGTGAATTATGGTTAATAGAACTATTTTAATGCTCGGTCAGTATGTTAATTATTGGAGCCTCCCTTAGTTTAAAGGCAACTGAATAAAAAATATATCATAATCGTTGTATAATTTGGGACTAGTTCTAGTAGCACTGGTGTTTTTCAATGTTTTTGGCGGTTTCATGGACGTATCGCGCTCGCGTTTTCACAAAATTTAGGTGGGGTTGACATTTTGGGGGATATTTTAAAGGCAAGATTTGTGTCAAACTTTGATCCCTTTAACATACTATTTTTAAGCCCTCACAGCTCTAAAAAAACTAAGAGAATTAACGTTTTGAATGGGGGCTGTCTTTCTCTAAAAAGCAAGTCTGAATGTATAATATGTTAACTACATTTTCAACATGATTTCCCCGCCCACACATGTTCATATTCACTGGAATGATTTCTTCATAAGACTGATATTTAGATAATAATAACTTCAACGCGCAAACAACCCACCAGACGGGTCCGCAGCTGAGTACTCAGCCAACAGGGGGCTCACGAGACCGCTGTAGTTGGCATAATCGGCGGCCGCGGCGTACTGCGCATACAGCAGCTGCCCGTGAGTGTCCCCGGGCGCGATGAGCGGCGGCGGCGCGCCTGCGCCGTTCATGAGCGCGTGCTGCGGCGCCTGCATGCGCGGGGAGAGTATGAGCGGTGCGCCTCCGAGAGGTGCGGCCGCGGCGCTGCGGATGGCGTTTGCGGCGGCGTTCTGCTGGTTGAGGAGGTTTTGAAGGGCGGCCGGGTTGCCGGCGAGGAAGCGGGTTGCGTTGGCGTCGAGGCAGGCTGGAATATACATAGTTGCATATTTAAGCAGAACAGAATATTCTTTAATATGTTCAAACCCTGCAAACGCTATTTCTATACCAATGATAGAGATTAACAAATGATTTACTGATTACTGCAAGTTTTAAGCAGTCCCTTAAATCATACAAGAATGTGCCAAGGAACTCTGCGCTAGTGTAGAATATCTTGGATGTGCTTAAGAATAAAGCAAGAAGAACATAAAATTACCTATTTTTATACCATACCATGTGTGTACGCGGAAAACGTAATCATCAAATTATTAAATAAGCAAACTTACGTGAAGCATTCTTCGCCTGCGAGTCTCTGTATGTTCCGTTAATAATCGCCAGCTCCATCAGCTGTCTCTTCTTAAGCTCATCCTCTCCTTCGGACTGAAAGAGAACACAATGGTATTTTAACTGCATTTAACAGTGTAATGCCCTTGATCCTACCACTGTGAGCAGCTTCTTCACTTCATCCACGGCCCTGCCCAGCTTCATGTTTGCCCTGTTCTCAGAGTCCTCGACCGTGATGAGCACGTGGAGCTCGTCGTTCAGATGCTCCCAGTTGGGCTTGCCGCGATTCTGGTCCTCCTATAATACAAGAAATTAGGTTAAAATGGAGAAACTATTAAGAAAATTGTAGGATTCAAATCTAAATAATAATAATTGAAAGCTATGGAAGACCTTAGTATTTTGCTATACAGTATAAAGAATTGGCTAACGTATAGGATAGCGTAGATCCATGGAATTCATGGTGTAGAAAAACAGTAGATACTTTATTAGGAAGCTCAAAATAAATTAGATTTAGATATTTGCATTGTTGTTCTCTTTAATTTCGTTTTCGCCAACCCAATTAAACTTTTGCAACAACAAAAACGCAGGCGCTACAAATCAGGAATCGAGAAAACTGCATGCACATTTCGGGAATAGCTTTCCCCTCCCCGATCCTCCTCCCACTACGAATGAATTCTCCTCTGCTGGCTTTTAAATTGAGGTTAAGTGATGTGTCATTCATCTGGCCTTTAAATGGACGAGAAAGACGATTGGCACAGTGGGATTTAGTTGAGACTTATATTAATTAACCACTGTGACATGTAAGTTAGGGTAATCAATATTACATTGAATAATTGTTTTTATGTGAAGACTTAAATTGTTTCCAATTAGTATCCACTGTGCGATCATTATTCGTCGATACAGGACACGCATTTACTCCCCTGGGCTTTAAGAGCAAAGGAGGGGGAAAGAGACGAAGGCAATAAGAAACGTGGGTTTAATTGGCCGCATCAAGGGTTTTAGGGCATGCTTAATTGTAACTAAGAAAGAATACAGTTACTTCTCATATGTAACTGTTTTGTAATAAAGACTAAATTTAGATCTTGGTATTAATTCACCTTCATTTCTGCGATAAAAGTAATGTATTGCAAAATTGATTATAATTTATAAGAGTAATCTCCAAAAGTCTGAAAACTACAGAGCAGAGGCCACACATTTTAACGACCAAAATAATCGTAAAAATCTTACGGTTAGACTGTATAAAATTCAACATTTCATGGTAACATCTCTCTGCATCTTATTCTAATTTATTAATGTTTAAGTAATGGTAAAGGAACTGTTTAAAATTCAGTATTGTAATAACAAAAGGTGTCATTTCTGTATCTCTTGCGAGGTGTTATTTTTCCTCCGAAAAGAGCAATCCGAATATAAGAAAAAGAAGCTCATCTGTCTTTTAAAACTCATTGCGCGGCCTTGAATGATATTCGTTTTGGGGAGTGAGAAGAAAAGAAGGCAAAGTAAATAAATAACAATAGGGACAAGTGATAAAATATGCAGGAAAATGACTTGTGCATTTGCATTATTTATGAACACTTCTTAACACTACCGTTTTCCAATAATATTAATGTATTGCATCCAGTAAATGTTTCCCGTTTCACGCCTTGCAAATATGATGTATGGTTTGCCACTATGAGTGGGAATACGACGCACATTACTACAAAACGTGCCGCCGTAACGGTTCCCCTCATAGGTTTGCCATAACAACAATTCAAACCGAATGTCTCATTTGTAAAGTCACTGATCGCCACAGGGCACCCAAAACTGACTTCATTTTGGGCATAAATATGGCATAACAAACGCGTTATACTTTTCGACACGGACGATTTCAATTTGTATCTCTTTTCACGACGAGGGAGAATAAATGAAATGCGAAACGCATTACTCTTGTTAAGCAGGTTTGTTTTTGCGGGGAGAATGCAAGTAATGGAACGGAAGGAAGAAGTAACTATCTATGACAGTTAAACAAGAATATCAAAATTTGGGGTTAAAATGATGCAGCCATTAAGTCTGAATTAGGTGAATAGGAGCTACAGGGTAAAAATCAATTATATTGCGTTTACTCCAGTTAAATGTATCCTAAATGTGACTCGAAATGCTCTAAGCAAACACAAATGCACACTCATAGAGCGTGCTCAATGCAAAAGAAAACATCATCAAAAGAGCGAAAAAAGTCATCTATTTTCTTTTCTTGCTCTCCCCCTTCCCCGAAATGCTTTCTCCTTTTCCAGGCATTACAAAATTACTTTTTGAAATGTAATGCAATAGTAATTTATCAATAAAAGTAATGGAGTATTCTTCTGTTATTCGTAATAAATTAGAAATTCTAATGCATTATTTGCAAGGTGGCTAAACAAAATTGAGTATTATTTCTGTAATTTGAAAAAGTTACATATCTAATTCGTGATTTGTAATCCAGTCATTACAAATGTAATTCCTAAATGCCTGCTCCTTTCCTTGACTTGTCTGGTGTAGCCATTGCACGACATTTAGATACTGAAAGTGCATTTTGAGTCGGAGGAGGCGGGCTATAAAAATAATACAGTGACGTGCTTTGATAAAAACAATAAAGGGGGAAATGTGCCAAGAAGAGCTGATATCTGACACACTTATGCATATGGGATGCATCTTGAAACAATAAGTAATGCATATTGTCTTTTGATCCATATACAAACTCTTAAACTTATAGCCATAATGGGCTAATAATTAAGCAGAATCTAAGCATTTATAATGAATTTAGACTTCCAATTGACTCCAGCTTACCTTTTTCTTATCCCTCATGGATCCCTTTCCTCTGACCATAATCTTGCATCCGGTCTCCTGCTCGAGCTGTTTCGTCGTCATACCGCGGGGACCGAGAATGCGACCAACAAAGTTGAACTGGAAACAGAAACATAACAATAAAACCACATTCGAGTTGAGTCCTTGTTCCACTTACATCTGGGTACTCCTTGATCGGCACGTAGACCTTCTCTGACAGTGTGACTGGCGGTCCCTGGACGTCGGGCAGGACCAGCGGCTCGTTCTTCTTGCCGTTGATCTGAAACAGGTTGCCGCGGACTTTGCCAATCTCTGGAATAAAGAAAAAAGAAAGGACATTAAAATATGCCATGGTACAAATATTTCATAAAACGGTATAAAATGTTCATATCTTAACATATAGACATACTTCATATTATTATAGCTCAGTTTAAGACCATGATTTAATAGAATAAACAACCACTTTGTATTCATTCAAAACGTATTTCCAGCTTTAAAAAGCGTCCATTTCATCGTCCGAATAGCACTTGAGCAATTAATCCCATGATTTTTTTTCGCCCCTCATTCAAATCAATATATTATCACATATACGCCCATTTTCTGCTACACCAATGTGTTGATTTTAG
>LR140850.1:0-14679 GCA_900659605.1 Tisbe holothuriae | reverse complement strand
AATGTACATGAAAGTACCATCTGATTTGTCACATTACTTTATACATGAATGTAACACCTGATGAGTCACATTACTTTATACATGAATGTAACACATGGTGAGTCACATTACTTTGTACATGAATGTAACAGCTAAAGAGTCACAGTTAAATAATAGAAACTAAAAAAATCTCGTTCTGATTGTTACTGTTTAATAGTTAATACTCCCCTACTAAAAAGGCATGCATTTTGGTGCATGTTTTTGCCAAACAACTGGTAATTTTGGGGAATAATTATTTGTCTTAGTAGTTAGTACTAAAATATTAGAGAACCCCATGAAGGATTCCCTTTAATTTTGAAATTCATAACATCTCCATTAAAATAGTTAATTCAGTTTCATAAATCAAGAGCAAATGTTGACAACATATGAGGATCATATAAAAGAAGCCAGCAATTTTGTTCATTTGATTGTGATCAAAAGAATATAATGACGCAATATATGTGCACATTTAAGTAGAATAACCACTCCAATGCAATGCCGAAAGGATTGTGTATTTTATAAACAGCCACTGAGATTGCATATCAACTGCGACCATAAGAGTAACACTGCAGTGCCACAATGAACAAGCTCATTAGGAAAAATCATGAAGGCTATACTCGTAAAAATACACTGCACTTTCTCAGTGATTTTGCACTCTTAGAGAAAACACAGATTATGCACATTGATTTTGAACATCAGAAGTTAAAACACCCAATGTAATATCAAAATGATTGTGCTCTCTTAAAGGAAACCACCGAGGATGCACATTGACTATGAACATTAGATCAACACTCCAGTGCAACAATGATTGTGCTCTCTTAAAAGAAACCACTGAGGATGCACATTGACTATGAACATTAGATCAACACTGCAGTGCAACAATGATTGTGCTCTCTTAAAGGAAACCACTGATGATGCACATTGACTAAAGGCATAGGGGCAGCACAGCACAAGGACTGTGCTCATTAGAAAATAAAAATAAATGCCACAATGCCATGCACTGTTACTGACTTGTGAATGTGTTTACTAGAAAATAAAACGTTGACGAGTCACATTGACTATGCACATCATAGTATTACTTGACTATGAAGACCTATTATCACGAGGTTATGTTGTACATTTTTATCACAGAACATTCATTGCCTTGTCTTTAATTTTAGGTATACATATAAACATGAATATCAATTAATTTATACAACCCTGTGCCTATATAATGCCATTGATTTGGACATATTTACATCTCCGACAATTCACTTCATACGACTTTGGTAAACTCGGACTTTGCGTCCGCTCGGACTTTTTGCCCCTCGACTTTTAATATTCCGACTTCGGACCCCCAGATCTTTTGAACCTATCTTCTGTTACAAAACTTTGAGCAAAATTAATGCCATTTTTGGTGGTATCATTTAATTTTTGAAATTATCATTCTGTATGACCAAATACCTGCTTTGAATGGATCGGTCCATTTTCCCTATTTTCTCCTGCTTCTGCCATTTCATTGTAGTGGTGTGTATGCAAAAATTGTTTGGGCCTCAATGCTCACTTATAAAACCTTTTTTATTAATGTTATAGTAAATTTGGACAAGTAGGGCCTTGTTTTCACTTTAAAGAACTTATTTTGATAAGTTTTAATGGGACAAAAAGACAGCATCCGTTACCTATCAGAGCCAAAGTTCATAAAGCTGCCCCACAACTGATTTCAAAGCTATATATGTTTGTACTTCAATGACTATGTTATGAAGTTGACTGAGGAACTCAGCTGAGTGCTGTTTGTAAACAAATCACTCAAAACCTTTTCAGTTTTTAAGCCTTTTTGAGCCCTATGAAGGCTTAAAATTGCATATTCTTCAAATTTAAGGTTAATAAATGACTGTTTAATAGGGTACCACAATATGTAATACAAAAAGCTATACCAGTGCAGAATACCAATGTTACCCAAAAATGTTACCCAAACGCAGTCAGCTGTTTGTACGACAATAATATTGGATAAAGGATTGGAAGAAAAATAGCAAAAATACAAAAATGCCCTCCTTTTACAGGGGTTTGCTTATGCAAGCCTGGAGTTGACAAATATTAATATTACCTTAATGTATGACCTTTTTATAAAAAGGCATGAAATTTCCAGCATATTTTCACTTCATAAACATTTTCATAACTCTCACTATTGGAAAGCTATTCTTGTTTACTTTTGCACACTTTATTTTGCTCACCCTGTAGTACTGTTTTGTTCATAAAATTTTCAATGGGATTACTGAGGTTCAGTGTATCGGATACTTTAAATTTAATATTTCCATACAATTTGAGTTAACAGATTAGTGTTAATGAGTGAAAAGGTTTTACTAATTTATTTTGGTAGGTAATATAATGTTTGCTGTTCTTAACCTGAAACAGTATACTATTAAGCAATATATACCGCTATTAATGTGTCATTTCCATCACTCACCGTCCCGGCTTTGTAATCGGCGGCGGCCTCGTAATCGTGCAATTCCTCGGCACATTATTATTATTCTCCAGCGACGCCATCGGATTCGCCGGATCAAAATCAAACGACGTATGACTGTGACCATTGGCATCGCCATTCGTGCCATTGACCTTATCCTCCTTCTTGTCATCGGTGGACGAGGAGCTCGCTGCTGTCCCGTTGTTGTCCTTGTTGAACATGCTGAGCTCGGCGTCGCCGTCCATGCCGAGCCAGTTCTCCGCGTTGTGGATGGCGATGAGGTCCTGGATGAGCTGGTCGTCGGACTTGCCGATGAGGCCGCCCTTGCCCTTGGATGGGCCGAAGACGATGTGGTTGTAGAGGGGGTCGTTGATCACAGGGAAGCCTGGAAAGGGTAAAATAAGTTAGACCATAAATACACATTAAAGATAATGTTATTGTATTTCTTACTATTTATTAGTCTACTAGCTCATACAGCACTGAAAAAATAAACAATTAAAATAAAATATTACTGCTCTTCAGCATGGAATCCTCAAAAATATGGATATTTTGCTCCAGGCTTCCATGTCTGCAGAGATAGCCTAGACCAAGGTGCTTCACTTTCTCCACTTCTGTGCTATTGTTAAGGTTATCCTATCCTATATATTTTTATGCATTACTGACTCACCTAGATACTGTAGATGCACCCTGATCTGATGCATCCTCCCAGTGAATGGCCTGCACAGCACCACACTTGTCTTGCCGTTGAAGCTCATCCTCTCAAACTCAGTCCTGCACTCCTTGCCACCGGGGCTCACCTTGCACACGCCAATCTTGTAGCTCACAACCTCGACGGGCTGGTTGCACTCAGTGCAACCCCTGGAAATGAAAAAAATATTATGTTAATTGAAAAATGGCCAAATGGAAGCCTAGCTTCAAATTTAATATGCCTTTTATGGCAAGAAAACTTTATAAATGTTAAATAGACTTGGAGCTTGCCCACTGAGAAATGAACAAAAACAAGGGTTAAACAGTATAAGGTACTTACTCTGGAAACTCTCCCTCCACCCTGCAGACATACTCCTTGAGCACCTGCCTGTTCCTGATTTGCTGCTCCATGTCACGCGCCTTCTTTGGGTTCCGGCCAAACATGAGCAACCCAGAGGTCAACCTGTCCAGGCGGTGGATGGTGCGCAGGTTCTTCAGGTTGTACTCCTTAGCCAGGATGAAGACCACAGTGTTGTGGCGATACCTTCCACATGGGTGAACCTTGGAATGGAAAAGATTAGTTTGTGATTGTTAAAAGATTGTTAGTTGGTTAGAAAGGGGATTGCAGTTAGTGCTACAATGAGGGAGTTTTGACTGATCCGTATAGAGTTGGTTTTCTGTTGTGATGGAAGGGGATAAACATTTTTAAACATATTTTATATTAACAAGTCTTCCAAATCCTTATTCCAAGGCATTTTGATGATCGTTGTCACATATCATCACTTTTTGGAAGGCTCTCATTTCTTACTTGGTCACACACATTGTGTCATATTGACTTTTTGTTTGTAAGAAAACATCTAGTACTCATTGGCACACAAAAGAGGCCCCTGTAGTTTATACATTTTTCACGGGTTGAACAATGATTCCTTGCAAGTTTAAACATCAAAAACATCAAGAGTATGTAGTATTAAAAGGGGGTACAATACACCGAACATTTGACAGTAATTGATTCACTGCGCATATGCAGCCTTCTGTGCCAATAATGTACACAACTTGGCATTTGGCTTATACCCAAATTGTTGCTCAAATACATTATTTGGGAGCGTCCTTTCTCTCACTCTGGAGGGTCTTTAGCCTCTCTTTTGTTACACCGGTGATTGTTCTCTTCATTTGCTGCCTCTCTAACATTAAAAGCATCTTTGGGTTAATTGGAAGTAGCATCAATTAGAGCCTTTTATTTGCTCGATTCTTCACTTTATCCTTCATGGAAGGAGCTTTTTTGCAGAAACAAGTCTTATACGTTTGCATCGAATGGGTAACATGTAGACCAGAGCATTGGTTTATGCTGCTCTTAAGTAAACATTAGTGTCCCCTGTCTTTACTAACCGTTTTGACCGAATCCTTTCTTTACTTATATTCCCCTTGAATCCTGCAAAAATGCAACACCAAAATGAGGGAAATTGGTCATTACCAATGTGGTTTCATTAGTGGACATCTACAAACTGTTTTATACATTGTGGAAGTAAAAGCATAAGTGGAAGTAGCACATAGTTCAAGTTAAGAGCTGTAAGTGTTGTTTGTTTCTTCCAATTATACTTTAGCCTCTTCCACTGTAGCTGGACATTACTTACCGGCAGCGAGCATGGCTTGTCCAGCACCACGAGGTCCTCGGAC
This sequence comes from Tisbe holothuriae, assembly GCA_900659605.1. NCBI lineage: Eukaryota > Metazoa > Arthropoda > Copepoda > Harpacticoida > Tisbidae > Tisbe > Tisbe holothuriae. The sequence continues at coordinate 9,860 of LR140850.1, read as the reverse complement.
AGGTGCACCACCTCAATGGGCTTGGAGAGCACAGGGGTCTCATGTCTGGAATGGAGAACAGAACACCAAATAGGGAGGAGGAGATAGAGAATAGGAAGGAGGGGCTGGATGCATTGAAGGGGCGTGCAGTGTTGGGATCAGGGTTGCCATTTTGGAAAGTATATATTTAACAAGCCACCTTTTCAATAAGTGGCAACCCTGAGATGTGGAATCAGGGATGCCAGTTAGTTAAGAAGGATTTGCACAAATCTGCTGCTTAAATGACAACGCTGAATCATTTTCTTAGTAGGGATGCCATTTTCTTTAAATTATGTCTGAAACATGTGTAAATACTTATTAAAAATGGCAATCCTGAGGGACATATAATTTGGGGTACATTATGCATAACATTTATTCCGTGATATATTTTTCCACAGTGTGCATATTGGGGGATAAGAGACACCGATGATAAGCCACAATATATTCCGTTCCCACATTTAAAACTGCACAAATTGACCGAAAATTTTATTTATAACATCAATGAAATCACACTTAGTTCTCTGTTTCATTCGGGGTTTGACACAAAAAGAACACCGATTATGCATTGTTAATATCTTACGGGAATCGAAGCCGGCTTGTTAACAACTACCAAATCAAAGTCCGAGTGGACAATCTGAACTCTGGACATTCGAACGGGAACTTCATGTCTAAATATGCACAAAAATAATGGAAGAGGAGAGAAGCGAGAATATTCAGATTAAAAAGCCCTCATCTCTCTAAGACAGTCGTGTCACCGCATACGGGTTGAGTTCTAGTTTTAATGCCTCTCTCTCTCTCTCTCTCTCTCTTTCTCTCTCCTTGTCTCTCTTGGCACAACCGTCATAATTCTACTGAGAAAACCACAGCTAACTTTGTGGTAACTGCACACTCTCTGCTTCTTTAGAAAGAGAGACAGCTTATTATGCTGCCAGCTTGAGCTACAGTAGTTAAGAAAAGTACTCTGTAAAGTAATATTTGTTAAGAGTTAATGCTTTAGATAGTCTTATATACAGTCTTCTATTGCCCTATTTTATCCTGCATTGCAGATGTATATCGCTGCAGCCAAAGTAGCTCTGTAGCAGCCTCTCTCTGTTACTCAAGAGACTTGAAAAAAGGATGAGGCAAGAGATCTCTCTTTTCATCTCGGCTTGTCTTTCTTCAAGACTACAGAGAATGTTATCAACACTATATCATATTATCTCAATGTTGAATAAACATAGAATTGAAATCCACTGACATACCTGTGAACAATATTAGCTAGTAGGTCGTTGTGCCTCAGCCGGTAGTCCGTGTCCACCTGCTCGTAGTTGACCGTCAGCGTGCCGTCGAGAATACAACGCTCCTATTGAGAAAAGCGCGGGAAATTTGAATCTGACCTCTTGAGAGCTGTATTAATAAACTTACGTATTCCTCAACTGGATGAGCTCTGAACTCTCTTCCAAAGACATCCAAGATCTTCTCGCCGACCCAGCGGCCTTTGGTGAACGTGGTGAAGGTGAAGTAATAGGGATAGACCTTGCGGAGTCCTGAAATATGCATAATAAGACACAAATAAACAATAGTAATGCCTGTAGATTAAAGCACTTTCGAAGTAAATGCCGGCCAGTTTCTCGAAACAGTATAAGCACCCGGTTTTAAATGATGAGAATTACATTTTTGCACCAAGGCCATTTCAGAGAAAACTTTTCTTCCGGTGACACCAAGATGATAAATTCCATTTCCTTTTCTTTCTTCTTATTTTCTGCTTGCCAGGAAATTGCCGGACATTTCGAGGTGGGAAAAGAAGGAAAAGATTATTATGTTTTAAGCTCTGAAGTCAAACTTACTTTTCGGCTGTTCAAATGATAAGAAGCAAAAGGTTCCAAATATATTTGCTCTAATTCTATAAAAAGCTTGAAATACACATTCAAAAGAGTCCTGTACCTCGTACTTGTACGTACTTTTATAGTACTGTATCAGTAAAGAGCATAAAACATACATTAAACGTATTTGTTGGCTCTTGCGTAGAGTTACAATTTTGGCTAGAGAACTCTTATCATTTATACAGCCGTTTTGCATTTTCTCCTGTAGCCTTCTGGATATTACTATGTTAACTTAAATGCTGTTTTTTCACTTACCGTTCTCCACATAATACGCCGTCTCATTATACCGATCATCAGTGAATCCGGGACGTTTTGCCTTCAATGCTTTCGTCTCCAACTTGGCCTGGAAAACGGAGACAACGATATTAATAAAGCTGCTATTTGTACTTTAACCCCATTTTACTTCATATGCCAGTAATTAAAATATGACAACGGTCAAACGATATCTTTGTACTCTAAGACTTCCTTAGTCCCAGCCAGACTACTTTCCGTCTTAATAATTGCAATTACAACTGTACTTAATATCAGACACTTCATCATGTGTTTGCCTGGCGCTTTTTTGTTACTTCTTTTTATGGGTGCTCGTTAAGAAACTCCGCCGCCAAAAAAGCTAAGGAGAAAATAATTGAAACTATGGGGTGGAGGGGAAAAATAAAGTTGTGTGTGTTCCTCAAGATCTCTCTTCCTGTAATAAAACTTTGTTAATTGCCATAGGAACACACAAAACTTTCTCTTTCTTTTGCAGATTCTTCATCTCTTTATGACACTCTTATCTTTATTATGGGACGCGCACTGAAATATAGCGTGGCTTATGGAATCAATTCAGGTGTGCAAAATAGGGGTCCTAATTGGTTGTCAGCTCCCCGGGATTAGGGGAGATAAAATATGCATAAGAAATTTCGAGAGGAAAAAAGAATATTATTACGGATTTCTCTCTCTCTCTCTCTCTCTCCACACCTTGAAAAGAGAAGGAGATTGGAAAGGGATTTTCAACCTCCATTTTAGAGGGAAAAAGAATGGAAGGGCTTTTGCTGCCATTTTTGCTTCTCTGCCCGGCCAAACGAATTTGAATATTGTACCAAGTTGAGTTTGTATATGAGATTTGGTCGGGTTCTAGCTGTGCATACAATGATTTTCCCTTCTTTATTTCCTCCTTGGGATGAAATGGTGCATTGGGGCGCTATAACTAGGGATGCCAATCCATTGTGTTATAAACCCACTGTGCCAAATCCCCCTTTACAGTAAATTATAAAATCTGGCAACCCTAATATTGCTCTTGAACCCAATGCCAACACCTCAAAATAGACCCAAAAGTTTACACTTCCCATCAAGTGTTTAAAAACCAATACTCATCCTGAGCAAAAGTCAATCGCAACCTTTCAAAAACTTTTTTTTAAAATTGATGGCAACGCTCTATGTGGTTATATTCAGGATGAATGACTGAGGGGGGAGTGTTAAAAAATGAGAGGTGATAATGCATTGGGAGGAGAATGGCTTTTCACTGTGAATTCTATCATCAATGAGGTGAAACTACACTTAGATGGTACAAGTTTGGGTAGAGTTGTTCATATCCGTTCTTATTAGTTACTTAAGCGTACTAATACTTTGTTCATTATATGCAGTTAAGACTCCCAGACTATTAGTTTGATATCACTGGATTCAAATGATCTACGGGACAATGAAGAATAGCCGGGGATATAAAATATATGAAGAATAGAGGATTTCTGGGTCTAGGGGGAGGATAATATTCTATGATGTATGCGTAGAGCTCTAGGAGGAGGAAATGCGCTGCTACATCCTGATATCATTTGACAGGTTTGTTGTACTCTATATAGTAGATACTCTATAACTGGCTTGAATTCAAATTTTCCCGCCAAAAACTCGGTGAAGCTGCAATCATCGTCTCAGTTTGACCCACTCACCTTCTTGACGTCAGCCAGCGCCAGCTCTTCTATGATCTTTCTCTTCTCTGAGAATTTCGCCGCCGCGTTGGCCGCGGTGCTGAGCGCGAGGGCCGCGGGCATGTGCGCCGCCGCGGCCGCGGCGGCGGCGGCCGCAGCTGCCGCAGGGTGAAAGCCGTTAAGGGAGGCAAGCGCCGCAGTCTGCTGGGCGTGTTGTTGCTGCTGCTGTTGCGCGGCGGCTTGCTGCTGCTGCTGCTGCTGAGCCACCTGGGCCTGAGCATGCTGCTGCTGCTGCACCGCCTGCACGGCGGCCTGCTGGGCGGCCTGGGCAGCGTGGGCGGCCTGCGCAGCTGCCGCAGCTTGAGCGCATGCGGCCAAGATCGAGCCGTCCTGTAACAGAGAGACAGACGATCCCGAAATTAAAAGAGAATAATGGAAAAGGAGAAATAATAATGTAGGGTATAATAATTGTATCAAAAATTCTAAATAATATAACAGTAACAATGATATAGAAGCGGGTATGATGTAGATGCGAATATGTAAAAAGCAATACTATGATACAATTTTATGTACGAGTACAGTTTGTGCAGCAAAATCGTTGTGCAATTGTCGTGCATTTTGTCGTGTGTCATGTTTAAAATATATGTCATTGTCGTAAGAATTAAGCAGACACTCCCTCCAGCCCATAACTATAACTCTAAAGTAAACAGTCTACTAGCGAGGTGATGGAATAAAAACGCCGTTACAATGTCTCTCTTTTCACCAACAACTCTTTTCAAATGGGGTTTATTTGTATGACGTGTCAACAACTGCAACAGAACACGCAGAAAATGAAAAGGCTTTTGGCCATGAAAAGATCCTCAAAAGATGAAACACATTTCTTTTGATCTTTGTAGGAAGTTGGCAAGATGTCATGTAATGTTTATTTACTCATTCAAAACTGTATGATGGCATTATAGAACTTTCATAAGAGCAGTTAATTTAAAAATGTAAGTAAATGCAGTCATAACTATAAGAATAACAAACAGAGAAAGAAAGAACAACAACAAGACTGTTTTCAATTGTTTCAAAAACTGGATTGATATTTGTCCGTCTGTTTTTGTCATTCAGGGATGCCATTTTGAAACATAGACTCACATAAAAGAATTTAGCATCTCTTAAATAAAGCTGTGGAGTAATAGTCACCCCTGTCTGAAGGGCGCCAATGCAATTGATACTCTTGGCACTGGTCCTGAAACTGGATCCAGAAAAAAGGAGAGACTTTGTCCTTTTGTGCCATAAACGTGGTGAAAATAAAAGAAGAGGAGAAAAGGGGGCTTCTGTGTGTGGATATATTTGGGGGATTCCCCTTTTTGAGGACGGCTTTATGCAAACAATGGCTGAAGACATTCCAAGGAGAATAAGAGGATTCTGGAAAGGGATGATGATGGGGCAAAGAAATGCTTTATTGTTGTTAGAATTATGACAACATTTGATGTTACCTAGAACTATCTTGTATTCAAACAAATTACATGACAATCTATCTCAAAATGAGATATTGGGATGTAATGAGTTCTTTTAGACAGTGGGATGCGAACCTGCTCTCATAGTGTTGTGCTAGAACTCTCCCACCCAAGAGCAGAGCAAAACTTTCCATTGCCTGGCCTGTTATATAGAAAAGGAGAGATCTACATGAAGAGAGAGAGGTCAGAGAAACTTTTCCATTTCTTTGTTGAAGGGTCAAGAGGTTTTCCATTTACTTTTGGGGAAAATGTACGGAAAGCCCAGTTCGGCATTTCAACATCCAGTTGAAAATGCAAAAAATGCACCGATTTATCTCGGTGCATTTCTGTTTGGAATATTATCCTGGAAGAGATTTCTGCTTTTGAAGAAAATACTCTGCTGGGAATAGGCAGAAGAAAGTTTTGGCAGCCCCTCTCTTGCAATACTTTCAAGACTAACACACCCTTCGTTTTGGAATGCCCAGCGCAAATCAGGGGATTTATATGCGTATAATACCTTCTTTATAGTAACTTGTATTAAAGTATATTACATTTGGCATATTAAAATAGGAAATGGAATCTTTCACAGTGAGTTTGGATATGCAATAACTACAGTAAAGGAGCCTTGACTTGGGCTCAAAAAGAGCCCTATAAAGTCTAGAAGTGCTTTCGCATCCCTGTTTCTCCCGTCTCTCCTCTCTCTCTCTCTCTCTCTCTCTCTCTCTCTTTCTCCTCTTCATCTCGCACGATTAAGCATTGAAGTCTTAAAGCCACGCAAAAAACGGAGGATTTTTTTAAAATCTCTGACGATTTCATATTCAAGGAGGATGACTGCCAAGAAATAAAACTGTGCTAATAACGACAGCGGGGAATATCATAAAAATATTGGTGAAAAGAAAGGGGTCTCTTTTCAACCTTCTTCTTCTTCCAAATAGCACAAATAAGAGGGTTTTTCTTCCTGAATTTCCCCTTTCTTAAGATCGGCCATCCATCATGGAGAGAAAGAAAGAAAATCTCCTCCTCGAAATGCCAACGAGAAATAGTGTCGGGATTTGTTCAAGCCTTTCATTAGCTTAATAATTCCTTTATTTTATGTCATAAATATGGACCTAAATGCATTAATACGTGGTTTAATACATGCAATATCTCGTTGGGTTTTCTGGCTGCCTCTTCTCCTTTTGGCCCACCAGTGTTATTCTTCTCCCACCCCGAAAAGGGAGCTTCTAGTTGCAGCCATGCGTTTCAGCCTTTTCTTCAACTCAAACACAAATATATATAAAAGTGATTGCTCAAAAGGGAACTATTATATATGGCTTTCTTTGGAAATCTGTGCAGAATGGTAGTCATAGGTGAATATTAATCAATTTTAAGCATGTCCATAAAACACTTTCAAGGACAAATATCCCATGAATAACACCATCTTTAGCATATGACACAGAGCATTACAAGAGGGAGCAATGCGCATATGGCTGGACCATTATGTCCGACTTTTTCTAAATCCAGAACCGAATATAAAGAGTCATGGAGATCGATGGCCACAAAATGTGTCGGACTCTCTCTCTCTCTCTCTCTCTCTCTCTCTCCTCTTTCTTCTTTTGGTGTCACAAATGTCGGTGGCCAGACCGCAAAGAAAAAGGAAAGCTGACCTTATTCTTTATTTTCTTCTTTGCCGCAGTGGAAGAAGAAGAAGAAGAAGAAGAATGAAGGCTCTGCTATTACCATTTTTGGAGACGGATATAATAACCGCAGAGGCTAAATAGCTGTTTACTTTAATTATAACGCTTTTAAAAGGAAGCTTTTATGCGGAATGTCATTAAAATTGAAATAGTTTTAATATAAAGTCGTTAATGAACTAATAGTAGTATTGTCTAATCGTTAAAATATAAAAGGACAATTTTGTTCAGAAATGATCTTGTTTTGCACATAAACTGTGTTAAAATATTGCAGCATTGTCCGTCAAAAAATCCCTTTATTTGTATAAAATATCACACAATTGCGCCGCGGTCAGAGTTAATATTATTCCGATGAACAAAGAGAACATATTGTAATATTGACTTCAACGGTCAAAAATATGCTTTCATGGTCACCCAAGTGAGGTTTATGTCAAATGCCATTATGCTTTTAGTATTAATGCATGGACGAGTTCAGTATAGTAGTTTAGCAGCTTAAATAAAACTTTTTTTCTATTCATTTAAAGCAAATAATGTACCTAAAACTGCATTCAATATACCATAAATCTGTTCCCTATCCTTTCGTAAAAGTGCCCCAATCTCTCTTTTCCGTCTGTTACCATCATGATTACTCATATTGATGAATCGGTCTGAGCACGATGAATGATGCAAACGGATGCTGCTCTCAATGAAGTATAATAGAAGGGATCCACCCAGTTCTATATCATTGGCATAAAGTCCATTTATCAAGGATGATAAGAAGCAAGGAACATATCGCTCACTTTAAATAACGTTCAATAATGGTTCAACGTCCAGAATATACAAAAAAGCATGGTTACCATTTTGGAGCTGGTTTAAGGGGGCTCCTACACCGGCAGGAACGGAGGAAAACTTCCGGGGAAAACTACCAAAAATCTACCGGAAAACTTCTTGTTTCCTACCGTTTTCCTTCCTCCAAGCACACACTCACGCCTTGTTAGCTGGAGGAGGAAAAGAGAAGTTTTCCGGCAGTTTTCCTAATTCCTTCCCAGTGTAGGAGACTCCTAAAGCTCATTTTAGTACTCAATCATTTTCTAAGGAAATGTCAGCCCTGCAAAGCAATGTCAAGATGTTTATCATACCATTATTTCTTCAAGGTAGAAAGTATTAAATCCCCCTTTAAAATGTATAAACAATCTGAGTGGCGAAAGTGTTTTTGCTGCGAGTTGTTGTTGTAGTGTTTTTGCACCAGCTACTGTGTGTGTATGTGTCAGATTGGATCAAGTCAGGGTTGCCAGTTTGTCAGAAATGAACGAAAAATACATTTGAACCTGTACAATAATCTCATATAGACAATGTAATATCACTGAATTAAATTAACTTGTAAAATAACGTAACACCGTTGTATATACAGTGAGTTTACACCCTATAAAATATGAACATTAAATACTATTTTTGTCCTTATACTAAATAATCTGTCATCCCTGGTCTTATCTTGGTATTTTGTTTGTAAAAGCGTTGCTTGTTCTTTCATCAGCCGCGTCGTCGTCATCGTTGTGAAAGCGATAGTTGGAGTAAAAAGGGTGTTGGGAGCAGGAATGAAAATCACACAGGGCTTACCTAAAAAGTGGAATAATGAGAGAATTATTAGCCAGTTATTCACTTATTAAATGCATGATTGCATAGTAACTTCATTTATATTTACTGTATAACGCTGCAAGAAAGTAAGTAGATAAAGTTATGGACCTAACTCGTGTATGCTGTTTACGTCGCGTATAAAATGTATTTTCCTTCGAAAAATCCCTGAAAATCTGCATAAAACGGAAATTCTTCTTTTTTGCCTTTCCACAAATAGAGAGCATTATTATTTTCCTGGCAGGAAGGAAAGAAGTAAAAACTCATATAAAATTATCTAAATTAACACAGTACTAAACATTCATATTAATTAACATTGTGTATCAGAATTTAAAAATATAATTTAATACACTTTATAGTTTCAGACCATAGCAGTACAAACTTCGCATTATTTCAATTTAGACCAGTAGTGTATATTATTTCACCACTCTGTGACTGTGTCCCAAAGCAAAAAAAAAGACTTTCCTCCAAGGAAAAAGGTAAAGTAAAAGCGCGGTTCCCTAACTGAATTACTGTCAAGCCGTCCTCTTTACTTTTCACTTTCATTTTGGCAGAGAAAACAGAGCCACTTGTATTGAAGGAGTTGTCATTCGAAGCAATTAGGTTTTGTTCAAGGAAACGGAAATATTATTGCTGGCCGGTATTACAGTACTCTCATATCGCTCTAGGGTAACTGAAACTAGTTGAGATTCAGGGCATAACGTCTACGGAAGGTTAGAGAAGGGGAAGAAGGTCCAATTGTACGCAGGGAAGACATATATTTAAAGCCCTTTAGGCTTACAAAGTTATGGAGAACAGAACAGTCGGCAAATGGCAAATATACTTTATTTAACTGCATCCCTGGTGCTTCACAATAATATGCCATTCTAACCCTCAACTCACTGTTACAGAAATACCTTTTAATACCACAGGCACGGCTGTTTTGGAGGTATGAGAAGCACCCTGCTGCAACATACAAAAACAGCAAGTCAACCTAACAAAACTCCTATTGAAATATGTTTAATTACATTAAAACCTTGCAGAACGAAGATTTCTTCCTTGCTTCAAAGCCATTTTTATCAGACACTCCGTTTGGAAATAGCCCTCCTTATCCACGCACACACACACACCATGCAGCAGCAGCTTTGGTATAACACCAGGTCTGGGTCCCCAGAGATACATAATTTCTGCGGGCTCAAGAAAAGAGAGACGAGAGAGAGAGAGAGAGAGAGAGAGAGAAAATGTGCTATATTTATGAGAACCACAGGGCAAGAGTGAGATACAAATAAAACAAGCTAGGTGATAACAATGTAAAACAGCACTTTAAGACTCCAT
>LR140849.1:0-14683 GCA_900659605.1 Tisbe holothuriae | reverse complement strand
ACTATACACCAAAATGACCGGAAAGACACGCTGAACACGATAAAATAGGTCTAAAGTGTGCCCAACACTGCCAAATTAACGTTTTGGACTAAAAGGTAAAACGATGTTTCATAAAACTAACTTACCAACACTAATTTGGTCTTAAATTGTAATAATAATTAATTAATTGTAAAAATTTCCACTTGGTTATCTATTTTGGGTCCTAAGGACATATTAGAAATAGATAGCTCTACATTTTTCTTTTAATTATGTCATGTACACATCCATTCAAAAATAGCTCATTTAGTTCAGGCAGAAATGCTTTTCAATCAGTTGATCAACTTACAACTGTCCTGTATTGAGTATAGAAAAGAAAATGACCAAAAATCGATTTGTTTATGAAAATATAGGTTTTTAACTACCCCATAAGCGAAAAAACTCGAAAAATTTGGTCGAATCCTATATTGCGTGCGGACACACTGTGAGGAGTTATTTAACGAAACGTTAACAATGAAGAAACTTTTAATCTTTCACGAAGATCCGATTCTTTTGCAAAATTTCTTCACTTTTTGGACTTTCTCTGCTTTTTCTTCTTTGGCTGCTCGGCCTCCTCTTCTTCGTCCTCTGTCTCCAGATCAGCCAGTGTCAGCTCCTCAACCTCGTCCTCCACTCCACCATCGTCAATATCCTCCTCTTCGGAGGCCTCTTCCTCGGAGGCGTCTTCGGAGCCTTCTTCCATCTCCTCGTCACTCTCATCTCCACTGAGATCCTCTTCCGAATCTCCTTCAGAATCAGACTCTTGCGCCTGCTGTTTCTTCTTCTTCTCGAGGTCCGTGCGCTTCTTCGCCTTCTCGAACCGCTCCGTGTCCGACTCCTCCTCGTCATCGTCACTCGGGAGCAGTCCCTTGAACTCATCCTCTTTGTCCTTCTGCTTGCGCTTCTCCTTCTTCTGCAGCTTGGGCACAAAGTTGAGGTGCGACATGGCGTCGCCGCTGTCATCCTCGGCCTTCACTTCCGTGGCGACCTTCTTCTCAGGCTTCCTCCACGATTTGATGACGATCGCAAGCGGGGTCTTGCCCTCAGACTTGACGGCCATCTCCCAACCGGCGACGGCGCCCCTGTCCCCGACGTTGAACGGCACGGCCTTGCGCCGGCGGATGATGTACTGCGAGTTGTCGTTGATTTTGGTCAGCAGTCCTTTCATCTTCTTCGAGTAGTTGACCATCTTGGTCTTCTTGAGGAAGGCTTTGAGCTGCAGCACGGCCGGAACGACCAGCTCTGGGAAGGCGATCTTGTGCGACTGCGTGTGCAGGTATTCCATCATGCCCCTGTAGATCATGTCCATGGCCGTGTCGTAAGTGCCGTTCTCGTGCAATTGCGCTTTCGAGATGCGCAGGATGGAGCTGAAGTCGACGGGCTTCATGGACACCTTTGATGCCTTCTTGTTGAAGTTGTGCCCGTTGATGATGTCGAGGTAGTACGGCAGCACCGGCAGGAACTTGTCCGTCTGCTGGGACAGCTCGGTCAGCATCCTGCAGAGGTGGAAGCGCAGCGGCCAGTACTTGGCCGTGTAGACCAAGCGGATGCTGCCAGTGATGACCTGGACGAGAGGATAGACGAGCGGCTCCAGGAAGTCGGACGGGTTCTTGAGCAGCTGCACCCACAGGTGGAGAGAGTGGACAAACTGCCAGTTGTACACGGTCGCAACCTGCTCCTTCTTCTGCGACGCCAGCGCATTCCTGAGACTGATTCCCAGCTGTCGGATGTAGATGAAGGCCTGGTTGTACGCGGCACGCTGGTCCAGGGCGAACAGCTCAGCCAGGGACTGCCGCATGAAATTGATCTTGGACCACGTGTTCGGGGAGGTGAACTTTACATTCCGCACGTACGCCAGGTACATCTGCTTCGTCACCGTCTCGTACAGCGTGCTCTGTAGGGACCGGGTGAGCTTGATGACGCACATGAAGGCGAGAATCCGAACCGATGCCTCGTCAGCCGTGCTCCACAGAGAAATGAGCTGGGCGGTGAGGTGTTTGGCGGACTTGGGCAGCGCTGCGTAGTACGGGATCATGACGTGGATGTGCTTGAGAAGGGCGGCCAACACGCTCGCCTCAGAGATGGCGGACAACAGGCGGGTCACGTTGAGCGTGTAACTTTTGAGGGTCCTGTTCAGAGGTTTCCACTTGTTGCTCTTGGCGAGTTTGTTTGCGCGCGCGTCTCTCTCCACCCCGAGCACGCTTCTCAACGCCGGCTCCATGCGCGTCAGGCACAGCCGCACGACCGAGTTGAAGAGCGCGCTGCCCTTGACCACGAATGCCGGCTTGCCGCTGACGGACGAATCCTTGCTGTCCGTGGACGCCACGATGGATTTGAGCGCGGCTTCGAACAGCTGGCTGACTTTGTGGAGCGCTGCGACCGAGGGCGCGTCTTGCAACTGCTGCTCCAGACTGGCGAGTAGGGATGCGTTCACCCTGTTGGTCTTCTCACCCGCCTTCTTGCCCTTCTTTTTGGAGTCTCCCTCGTCGTCCTCAAAGTCACTCTCATCGGAGGCCACTTCCAGCTGCACGGGCCCTCCCTCATCCTCAGAGTCCCCCTCCGAGGAGTCTTCGTCGTCCTCGTCGCTCTCATCCAGATTAAGGAGTTCCTGGTCATTCTCCTTGAGGAACTTGTAGAATTCTGGGTCCTTGTTCTTGAGGCTGGCGACGTACTTTGCTTGGGTCTTGCCGGTGGTCGGCTTCTCGTTCTCGTCCGAGGATCCTGCGGCCTCAGACGCCGAGTCCGCGCCGTCGGAGTCTCCGCTCCAGTTGGACATGAAGTTCTCGAGGGTCTGCGATTCCATTGTGGTGCAGACGAGGAGGGCAAACTGGGAGGTGAAGACGCTTTTCTGTAGGACTCTCGAGTCCGCGTCGTGTACGTCTTTCTACGGACGAGCCCACGTGTGTTGTGAAAACAAAAATAAGGGACGATGTCGGTGCGAAAGAAAGTAAAGTTTTTTTAAAAAAATTTTAGTGCTCTCTGACCTAATTATTGAAAAATCCCCTATGCCATATGTAGTAAATTGTGATTTCTAGTCGAAAAATGAGAAAGCTTATGTAGAACCTGCCACCTGGCTAAATTTGAATATTTTTCTGGCCGAATCGCTCCCGAACCATCTGGCAACTCTGACAATTCCACAAAGTCAACAAACAAATGTCAATCTAGAAAGTGGAAAATCCAATTCTCGATTTTTGATTTTAAATCCCAGCTTTGTGGAGGACAGCAGGGCGCAGACGGACACGTCACACGTGAACGACAGCCTACCGTTGGGTGACAAGGACGGAAAACAATCGAGAGCTGTGATGGCGCCTCCCAACCTCATCAACTGCAACATCGGCGTGCTCGGCCACGTCGACTCCGGCAAGACTGCCTTGTGCAAGGTGCTGAGCAGCAAGGCAAGCACCGCAGCATTTGACAAGCATCCGCAAAGCCAGACCCGCGGAATCACGCTCGACCTGGGATTCTCCGCGCTCGAGCTCGCCGACTCGGGCGTCGAGTTCACTCTCGTCGACTGCCCAGGACACGCTTCGCTCATCAGGACCATCATTGGCGGAGCGCAGGTCAGCAAGGACATGTGATCCACAAGCAGCACACCATTCAATGGTTTATTTCAGATCATTGACCTCATCCTCCTGGTCGTGGACGTGACCAAGGGCATCCAGACGCAGACGGCCGAATGCCTCCTCATCGGGGAGATCACCTGCGACAAGATGATCGTCGTGCTCAACAAGATCGACTTGATTGCTGTGGACAAGAGAGACGCGGCGGTCGCTAAGGTGGGTCACAGACCTCGTATTCAAAACCGGCCTGATGACACGTTAAATCCTTATTCCAGATGAAGAAGCGGTTGACGGGCGTGCTCAGCCAGACCAAGTTCAAGGACGCTCCCATTGTTGAGGTCGCTGCCAAGGACGGCGAGGGAGGGGAGCCGATTGGAATGGACAAGCTCCTCACACATCTCCGGTCCATGACCAAAGTCCTTCCGGAACGATCCAGGGTGAAGGACGCATTTCTCTTCTCCGTCGATCACTGCTTTATCATCCGGGGCCAAGGCACTGTGATGACGGGAACAGTGCTACAAGGAACTGTCAACATTAACGACGTGAGTAAAGCTCCATATAAAATATACTGTAATATTTTTTTTTAAATCCCCATTTCAGTCCGTGGAGATTGTGTCCTTACAAGAAAGCCGAAAGGTGAAAGGAATCCAGCGGTTCAAGCAGCCTGTGACGTCCGCTTCCCAGGGCGACCGAATCGGACTCTGCGTCACCCAATTCGACGCCAAGCTGTTGGAGCGGGGCATTGTGTGTGCGCCGCCGGGCACAGTAAAGGTCATCAGAGCGGCCGTCATACCGTTGCAGAAGGTCAAGTACTTTAAGGTAAGATTTATGACATCACTTTTTCACGATCATCTACAGGGTGATTACCGAAACTGAAATATTTCAACCCATACTTAACTCCCATATAAATAAACCAATCATGGCCAAAATACACCAAAATGTAGCTAAGAGTGGGAAATTTGATAAAATAGTACTTTGGTTCCAATGTATAACCCATTAACACCCTAAAGATAGCACAAATATGGTAGCACAATTTTGTGCCAGTCTTGAATATGCTTCATTTCTCTCAGACAACAACATGGCTTAGTACCTTTTTATGGCTTGTAAATGTACCTATGCCCCTAGTTAAATTCATTTCCATTGTCCAACAATCATTCCCAATGCCAAATAAACATAGTACAACCAATCTATGTTGCATAATGGGTCCTATTCACAAGAAATTGTATTTTATGTAGGAAAAGACTGCTTTGAAAATAGAGGAAAAATGACATAGGCTCAAAATCAACCTTTAAAATTACCTAAGTATGATACCAATATAGATTGACAAAGCTAACCCAAACTCATATTTTATCAAATTTCCCACTCTTAGCTACATTTTGGTATATGTAAGGCTATGATCGGCAAATTTATACAAGAGTTAAGGATGGGGTCAAAAATTTCAGTTTCAGGAATCACCCTGTATATCAATTTTTATACAAATAAGAATGGATAATATGCAGTATATTTGACATTATCAAATTTTTCAGGGTCCCATTTCTACCGGCACCAAGTTCCACATCAGCCTCGGCCACGAGACCGTCTTGGGCAAGCTGACTCTCTTCAAATCCACCGCCGCGTCCTGTGGCGACGGCCCGTCATCTGACTTCAACTTGGACGAGGAGTACGAGTACTTGGACAGTCTGGAGGAGCCCGAAGCCGGCGGTGATGGAGGAAATGACGGTGACAATGTGTTTGCGCTCATCGAGATGGAGGGCAAGGGCGTGCACGTCATTCCGGATTGCAAAGGTAGGATGGACGCTTATAATGATCGACAGTTCTTGCCTTCTTGGCAAAAAGACTAATCGATGTGATGATGAGAGCTTAGGTAAATGTGAGGCGGAGACTTGAAACAGAATTTATGCGACTTCTTCGGGAAATACCAAAGAAAGCCTAACTAAAACTTCGACTAGTGCGGTAATATAAATCCGTCAATTTTGGGACTTGTCTGATAACATTATTATTTTTATTATTTTTTAAACACGATGCTCATATGAAACCCAGACAAAGTCTCAAAGGAAAGGTAAAATCTTAGATAAGTAAATGTTCTAAAGGTAAAATATAAATGTAATAGTATATTTCTAGCAAGTTCCTAGCTTTGCTCGAGCCGTAAATATCTATAAAATGACTTAAATAAATTTTCGTATCCATCAATAGCACAACTTCTCAACGTAGAGCTGGACACTATTAGGTCACTTTTCGGTGCTAAAAATATTAGCACCTAGACAAATTGGTTCTTATTAAATTCTTTGAAAATCAAGTTTTCCGACTTTTTGCCTTTTTGGGCCAAATCATGGGCTAAATCCGGATTCTTTCCCCCCTTTTTCGCGTAAACTGCTCTCAGGAGGCTCAGCGAAAGAAGTTTAAGAACTCACCGGGCTCCTCTCTCCCCTTCGCGGCAGCGCACTGCGTCACTTTTTACCCAGCCCCAGTCCTTTTCTCGGGCCGAGCCGCACAGAAAAGACTCAAAAGAGAAAAGAAGCAAAGACGAAATTCGTCACTTTTCAAAGAAGTGGGTTTCGGAAACGTTGTTCTCGATTTGTTCCCCGTGCTTAGCCTTCAAGGCCCCTCGTTCAAAATGAGCTACAACCCCGAAGTGAAGTGCATGTTCCTGCGCAGCGCCGGCAGGGCGCTGGGAAGGGCCATCCAGATGCTGGACAACCACGGAAGGAGCTTCTTGTGCCGGGTGGAGAACATCTTCCACCAGGAGACCGAGAGACTCAACCAGACGGGCAGCGGAGACGGGTTCGGAGGGGAGAGCACGCTGGCACAGAGGATCGGGAGCATCATTGGCGAGGCCGCCGCCTACAAGGACTTGGACAACGTGGCCGACAGGGAAAAGGTCTTCGACGCCGTCTACAAGGCGGTGCAGGGCGCGTACACATCCCCGGTCACTTCGGCAGCACTCAGCGAGCTGCAGACGCAGCATGCCAACGCCAGGACGCAGTTGCAGACGCAGCTGCGGCAGATGGGGCTCACGGGACTCCTGCGGCTGCAGCGGCACCGCGACGTGCTTGAGGGCAGTGCCAGCGCAGCAGTGGCCGCCGCGCTGCACACACTCGAGGAACACGCACTCCTGCCACTGGCAAACTTCGAGGCGTGGGCGCTGTGGCCGGGGCTGGCCACGGTGCAGAGGCGCCTGTCGTGCGCGCGCCAAGCCATTGATGCCGCCGTGCGCGAGCAGACTGCCATTCTGTCCCCCGCGCTGACCGGCGACACGCTGTTCGACCGTCTGATCTCCATCTCCATGCCGTTGGGCTTCTACGAGGGCGACCATCTCGTAGTCTACGACTATGAACGACTGGAGGTGAAGCGGCAGCACGTGAGCAGCGGGGCGCAGGGCGAGGTGGCCAAGGCGGCGATTGACGCGTGGTGGACGCAGAGGAGGTTCTGGCTGACGCACGAGACGTTGTGGTCCAACGGAGGGGAGGACTTTAGCCAATACTGTGAGGAAGAGCCGGAGTCGGAAG
The DNA here is from genome assembly GCA_900659605.1 of Tisbe holothuriae. Lineage (NCBI taxonomy): Eukaryota > Metazoa > Arthropoda > Copepoda > Harpacticoida > Tisbidae > Tisbe > Tisbe holothuriae. The sequence goes on along the minus strand of LR140849.1, from coordinate 7,602 downwards.
AGAACAGCGCTGTTCCTGATGTCATCCCGGTTTCCGCGGCGTCCTCCATCTCGGAGAAAGACAGCGGCATCGAGACCGGCTCCCATATTGGAGATAGTCCGGTTAGCCTGGACGATGACCCTGGCAGCGCTTCCGAGAACGATGAGGACTCTCTGAATGAGAAGAGGAGCGAAGAGGATCCGGAGCAGAAGGGGGACGAGGCATAGAAGGGGAGCTTGGAGACGCGACGGATCTTCTTCCTATGAAGCTTAGCTGGCCTATTGGGCCAAACAGATATCGATTTTGAGACAGAGTTTCAAAAGTGTGATTTAACATTATGTGAAAATCTGTCAGCAGAGAAACTTGAGAATATTATCTACTTGCCCTTGTTTTTAAAGCAATTGTTAATGATGTTACAATAATAGCCTTCGAGGAAAATCCTGAAAAAAAGTAATCACATAGGATTCTCCTTAAAATTTACCTTCTACAATAGGAATGACATGATGACTCCCAAATTTGCCTCCCATAATGCTGAAAAGCATTTTAACTACGCTGAATTGTGATGCTAACAAACATTACTTGCCTATTTTGAATAACTTATCTCCACATAAAATGGTTAAAAATTCGAAAGGAGTGGTGTTAGGATGACGGAATAATCCATTTTTGTGAAGATATATCAACAAATGATGTTAAAAAGTACTTATAGGTGGGAATGGAAGTAACCCCAAGTTGTTTATTAAGATGTATATAACAGCAGAATGTCTAAATATAACGATTTTATCATTGAAAAACGTAAGTGCTTATTAATTTAGAATGCTTTTACTTTCATTCTTCCATAATGAAAAGGTAATTCTGGTAAAGTACATAAAACTGTTGAACAAAAACTAATAATTAATTATTTCAGTCCTCGGCTCCCGCCTTGATGCCGACGTGCACACCTCCTCCTGCCGCCTTGCCTTCCACGGTCACATCTGCCACGCCTTCCCAGACCCCGCAGACTCCACCTCGCTTCGCATCTTCAAACGCAAGAGCAAGGAGGGCGTGGCCGAGCGGGCCAACAACCCCAGTGAGGTGATCTGCAAGGGCATGTTCAAGAAGGAGACGAATCTGGCCGTGTTCCAGGGGCTCAAGGTGGCGCTGTCGACGGGAGAGGAGGGCGTCATTGACGGGGCGTTTGGCCAGAGTGGAAAGTTTAAAGTGAGAATACCAGGTAAGATAAATATGAAGAAGTAAAAAATATTGTTTACTTGGGCATGTGTGTCTCGAATTTTGCGACTCGGATTTCGACTAGAGATATCCTTGATACGGAGAGCTCTTTGCTTTCCTTATCCAGTAATATTATATATTTATAACAGTTGTTCCTGTATACAAGTGTTAATAACTTATTATATATCAATTTGTCTTTCAGCTGGCCTTAAAGATTCCACCTTGGCAGCTTTAAAAGGTGGTAAGAAGGGTGCAGCAAAGCCAGCGTCAGACTCGGAGCCTGTTAGACTGACCCTCCACTTTAAGAGGTACATCTTTAGCAAGAAAATGGTTCAATAGCCAGAAGAAATAGGTCAAAAAGTAAGTTAATTGTTGACCTCATTCCCTTGATTTACTGACATAGTGACATTGATTCCATATACAACACAATTGTGCTTAACTATGCTGTGTTAATGAAGCAAATATCTAAATACATTATTGTTTATACTTCACGCACACAAGTGTTACTTTGCCTAATTTTATTAAGGCCTTTTCACGCATGTCATAGAGTAAATATGTTTTAAGCTCTCTTCAGTCTTTTAGCTCGCTTATGAAAAGCACTTTTATATCTCTGACGTCTGTAGTTTAGATCTGTTCACAAGTGCTATACAGAAGAAAGGTTAAATATCGTTTTTTTCGCAGTTTCCCCATGGCTGCTGAGTTACTTTGCGCTCAGCCTTGAATAGCTATGTAGTCGTCTCGGGTAGGCTGGCTGAGCGTCGTACACCCTGTAAGACACACTAACTGACTTAAAATTATTATGACTCAAGCATGCAGAAGTAGCAAAAAATAACCACGTAAATTGGAGAGTGAAACAAAGAAAAAGGTGTATTTGCTTAATATTTGTGGATACAAATCCTTTAAATCCTGCTCTCTTATCGTCAGAAGAGAAGTAAATCACATTTGACCCTTTCCTGCCAAATTCCTTTGTGAAAATGCGATAACCCCGTGGAGACAAAGGGGCGTTTTAAGCCTCTCCAGAGGAAGTCTCTAAGAAACGATCAAAGATGTTGGACTCCAGCTCCTCCGACCGGTCGGAGCTCATCTCCAACATGGTGTCCCCACCAGATGCCGAGTACGGCACTCTTCGCACCGCCACCGCACCCAAGCCTGACGACGGCGGCCAGCGCCGAACGCTCAACACTTTCTTCGGTGTTGTGGCGCCCGTCTGTCTGTCCATGTTCTCCACGCTGCTCTTCCTCCGAATTGGCTACATTGTGGGCAACGCGGGGTTGCTGCTGGCGTTGGGGTTGCTCGCAGCGGCGTATGGGATCCTCTTTATCACGGTTACCTCGATATCGGCCATCAGTACTAATGGAGAGGTCCAGGTAAGCCCAGTACAAATACACATTAAGTCTTCGGAAGTTTAACACATACTGTAAATATTATGGTTTCATTTTCAGGGCGGCGGTGTGTACTTCATGATCAGCCGCACCCTTGGACCCGACTTTGGGGCCTCTGTTGGAATCCTATTTTGGCTGGCGAATCTCGTCGGATCTGCTCTCTTCTGCACTGGGTGTGCTGAAGGCGTTGCCGATGCAGCTCTGAGGTATAAAAATACATTGTAAATGTCATTTATTTGGGCTCATTTTTATCCCTTCTCTAGATTCTTTGACTTTACGCTGCCCTTCTCGTCCGAGTATCTCGCCGGTCTGACTTGGTCCACCAGTCTCAACATCCTGAACCTCATCGTGACCCTTGTCGGCGGACAGCTGTTTGGCAAGCTCGTCGTGGTGTTCCTCTGCCTCGTGATGACCTGCTACGCGTTCGTGCTCGCCACCTTCTTGTCCGAGTACGAGGTGGTGGAGAGGTTCAACGAGACGGCGGTGGCCAATTGCACGGAGAATTGCAGCTACGTCCAGTATGAGGGGCATTTCAGTGGGCTGGTCAATGCCAATCTCAGCTTCTTTGATATTGCGGAGGCGCTGGCGTGGCCAGAGTTTACCAGGGACTGCGAAGTATGTTGGAAATTTATGCTCTTAAGAATTTCCCACTTAATATCTTGTTTCTTTAATCAGGACCCCGAGATCCCTGTCAACATTGCCACCGTATTCGCCGTCCTCTTCTCCGGCGTGACCGGCATCATGGCCGGAGCGAACCTGAGCGGCGAGCTGAAGGACCCTTCCTACGCCATCCCCAAGGGCACGACGGCCGCGTGCACGCTTACATTCGTGTGCTATGCGCTCTTCTTTGTTCTGACTGGGCTAACCTGCGATAGGACGCTGCTGCAGCACGATTGCCAGTATATGCAGGTGTTTAGCGAACACTCGCCCATCATTGTGGTCATCGGAATCTTCCTGACGACATCCTGCGCAAGCTTGTCTTGCCTCCTCGGCGGCAGTCGCATCCTCGAGTCCGTCTGTAAAGACCTCATGATCGGACCCTTCAAGACCATCTACAACTGCCAGCGGTGGGACAACCCCATTGGCTCCGTGCTCCTCAGCTGGGTCATGGTTCAGGGATTCCTTCTGCTCGGATCGCTCAACCGGATCTCCAAGATCTGCTCCATCCTCTTCCTGCTCGCCTACGCCGCCGTCAACTTCTCCTGCTTCGTGCTGGACTGGGCATCCGCGCCCAACTTCAGGCCGACCTCAGGCTTGTTCCATTGGTCGGTCAGCCTCGTTGGGATGGTGGTCTGCCTTGGAACGTCACTCATCATCCAGCCTGTGTTTGCACTCGTCTGCTGGGTGGCGTGCGCCGTGATCTACCAGTGCTTTACATTCGCCGAGCCTGCGACTGACCGCGACTGGGGGTCCATCAGTCAGGCGGTCATGTTTCACCAAGTGCGAAAGTATCTCCTCTGTCTGGACCCGAGGAAGAACCACGTCAAGTACTGGCGGCCGCAGATTCTGCTGCTCGTGTCGAACCCTCGTCGCGCTTGTGGAATCATTGAGTTCACGAACGCGCTCAAGAAGGGCGGCTTGTTTGTTATCGGACACGTTGTCAAGGAAACCGCTGCTGTCGATGAAGCGAAGGAGTCTGAAGACCCAACGCTAATGGAGAGCTCTAATTGGCTATCCTTGGTCGACCACTTGAAGATCAAGGCCTTCATTGAGCTAACAGTCAGCCGCCGACTGGGAGAGGGCGTCCAGCACCTCGTCCGGCTCTCCGGCGTTGGAGCCATGAAGCCAAACACGGTCCTCATGGGGTTGCCCTTCCCAGACGAAGACAACAGGGACGACTTTGCCCAGGGAAGCAAGTATGAGAGCCAGGAGCTGGACAAGAGATTCCCAGAGTTGAACGCTGCAGAGCGAGCTTATGATGCTGTCGAGTATCTGCAGATATTGGAAGACACTTACCGACTGAAGAAGAACTTCTGCCTGTTCAGACACTTCCAGAAGCTTGACCACGGCGACTGGTTCCACCCTGGCAGTCTTCTTCGCGGCAGCCGCCCACGCCAGCCAATGGTCTTCTTCGACGTCTGGCTCACCGACTTCTTCTCCAGTCCAGACAAACCGTTTTCGCCGGACACGTGCAGCGAGTTCCTGCTACAGCTCGCAGTCATCGTGAACATGGTGCCCAAGTGGAAGCGCTTAACGGTGCGCGTGCTAGCCCGGGCACCTGGTCGCGGAGCAGACCCAGAAGCCAAGGTTGAGCTGGAGCGCGGGCTGAGGTTAATGTTGGACCGGATCCGAATGCAGGCGCGCATTGTCGTTGTTGACATGCAGCCGCCGTTGGATGTCGAGGTGCCGAGAGTGGAGGAGGACGATTGCATGGCAAACATCTCCATGGACTACATGGCGCGTATGAATGAGCGTGTGGTGGGGCTCAGCGGAAGCACGGCCATTTCCTTCTTCTACTTGCGTAAGCCTCCGTTCAGGAGCAGTGCCGAGGAGAAGGCCAAGTTCCTGGAGCTGATCGAGGTGCTGAGCAGGGGCGCGCCTCCCTCATTGTTCATACACGGGGTGGATAATGTGATTTCGAAAACTTTGTGAAAGGCTCTAGCTTTGCATTTGTGGATTCCTGCAAAAGCAGTTATTGTGTCATGAAACGAGCGTATATCAAAATATGTCAGATTAGCAGATATGATTAGGGATTATTTTGTTATGGAATTACTAATCGTGTAACATTAGTAATATACTGTAAATACATATTTATTTCACATATATGAAAAATTGAAAAAAATCTTCTTGCCTTCCGGAGGCATTCCGTATGAGAAAATCGTCCTATATTAATGAAAAAGTACAAAGTATAAACGTAACTTCTAATTTGAGATTACACAAAAAATTCTGATTACTGCATGCATGAGGTAAGGTCCAAAAGATAGTTTTGGAAAGTATATCAGCAATAGATCCATGCTTTGTTCTCCTCCGGTCTACACTGTTCCGGACATTGCTGATCTTCTCGGAAGGGAATCCTCGATCCTTTCTGCGGAATAACCGACCCTACAAAGTTGTGGTCCTCATTTAATCTCTTGGTGGGAAATGGCTGGAAATGGAGTGTTTTTAAGTTAAGTGTCACGACATCGGTCCTTCCACCTACCCTTGTGTCTCCCTCGTACTGGTCGCAAAAGTACGAGTCGTGCGCCATGACCCCTCCGCGTTTTACCCACGGCCAGACGAATCGACGGAGGAGGACCTGATCATAGGCGTGATCACGGTCGTACCGTCGGAGATGATGCAGGCTCTGAAGATGAGGTCAGTTTCAAAATACTTTTTAAATATATAATCATAGCATGCTTACATTGAGAATTCCCCTCATGGCGGAGTCAAACCTGCTCCTGGCCGCGACCACCTTGGCGCCCCACATTCCGCCCAGAACAGGTAAATTGTGATTGGGGTGGTCTCGCACAGAGTGGAACGCCTGCTCAGAGGAGAGGAACTCGGAAACTGCCGCGGTTTCTCGTGCACTTGGCAATGAATCAAGATCCCGGGAAAACATGACGTCAACCTAAATAATATTGGATAATTTCTTCTCAGAGCTTTCCGTGAATGTTTAAGACTATTATATATAATTACTGTAACGTCCAAGAGCGGCAGAAATCTCCAGAGCATGGCCAATCCTTGTAAGCTCTCTCCAACCGCCGCGTCGATAGCGCTGTGACGAGCAATAAAACTGCCCGAGTAGTTGTAGATGAGATCGACCTCGCACAGGTCCAGTATGGGCTCGGTGCAAGCTAGCTCACAGAGGGACCGTTTTGAGTCTCCGCTGAGTGAGTGGTAGTAGAGACGTACCGTGAAACCTGGGCTTGAGAGAAGGATGAATCTTTGCTTAGAATAAAACACGTAATCTTCGTGCACACCTGGATAAAACTTTTTAACGGCAGCCACATTGTCCCGAATTCCTTGGAAGTACTTTCGCCCATATTTATTCAACCGTTCGAGATCTGGGACTTCGATAGGGTCAAAATAGGAGAACGAAATCACTTTTTGATGGGGACCTCGATTGTAAGAAGATTGACTGCAGGTGGAAGCCTAAGAAGAGATTTACATGTGATTTTGAAAATGGATCTGTATGTAGCAGTTATAAACAGGTCAGGGAACAGGTCCTGTATAATAATATTTTCATCGTCTACAGCTGGAGTGCTCTTTATGGAAAGAAATTATTTTAATGGTACTGCTCATGACGAATCATACTCATCCTAACTCCCAACCTCTTTAACCGTAACTTGTATTTCGCTATTTATATATAATGGATAATTTTTGCCAAACAAAACTGAGCAAACGCTCGTGTACAATTTATATAACAAGATTATTAATGTATCAAATTTCTCCGACCTGACTTGAATAACTCCAATTTGCGGGGAACTCGCTCCAATTCTGCACGACCCTTTCACAACCGCATTCCTCCATCAGAATCGACTTGTTCCTGCCGCCACTACTCTGAGAGCCCTCGAGAGGGAACGTGAGGTCCACCCCTGGGTCTGGTTCAAACCACTTGGCCCTGGTCGAGAACTCAACCATCTTGTAGACAAAATAAACGGTGGCAAGGGTTACCAAGGTGGATTGGACTCTATGCCGCCGGAAAGACATTACGAGATTGGGACACATGTTGGTGGTGTTTCGTAATGATGATTGTGTTTGTAACTGGCTGCTGCGACTCTTATCTCTACTTCCACGGACTAAATCAAGGATGAAACAAACAAAAAGTTAAGCATATGCAAGTGCGATAAAAGAGGTATTTCCGTGAATTATCTTGAGAATTTGTGAAATATTTTTGTTCACGCACTACTTTACTAATTTATGGGTAATTAAAGTATATGATTAACTGATTACTTGTGCTACTGATACAGTCAGATACACTATCCTTTATTGTGGTTGTTATGTCTGCTGGTCATAATATAACCATTTATAACAAAGATACTGCATTAGCATATCCGCTTTTTACCCTTTGCGGCTTTAACCCACTCGAATTTCATGTAAAATATGAATAAATATC
>LR140848.1:0-14693 GCA_900659605.1 Tisbe holothuriae | reverse complement strand
TTGTCACTTACCACTATTAAAGCCGCTGCATAGTAACCGACAGGAATATTGTCCTTTGGCTTGTATACATCAACAAACTCTTCACAGACAAATATTTTAAGTGTCAGACATGTTACTACAGGGTGAGCATTTTATTTGTCCCAAAAGTAGATGCCTATAGCTCCTTCCTAGTGCATCTGAGAAAAGTTGTCATGAAGTCAAAAAATAAATTTCAGCTCAATAATATTCTGTAAAAGTTGTTAAAACTTGTAAAAATCAGTTTGATTGAAAGATCTGGTCCACTAACCATTTCCTTTCATTTTCACATTTATTCACATTTTGACTGAATTGAGCTTATTTATGATTATATTTGTTTGGTTCAAGTCTATTTAACCCCTTTTCCTCCTAATTTTATGGTCTCATAGGCTAGTATGCTCTGTCTAGATGGTGTACAAGCATTGTTATTGGAAAATAATTGTCATTTGAAGTATTTAAAAAGATAAAAGCAAATTGCATCAATCCAATCCAGCTCAAATTTTGCCCATTTTTCTAAAAGCAGAAAACATGCAGGAAATGTTTATCCTTCTACTCTTTTCACTACTAACACTTAAATAAAGTTTAACAAGTTTTCCAAAATATTATCAAGCTGAAATTGATTTTTGACTTCATAACCACTTTTCTAAAATGCACCAGGAAGAAGCTATAGGCCGTTATTTTTGGGACAAATAAAATGCTCACCCTGTATAATATAACATTACTGGCTCATTCTAAACACGGACACATATTTATCAGGAAAGGATGGTCAAAAATTGCTAATATATGCAAATGTACGTTGACTACATTTATTCTCCGTAAATTTTACATTAGCAGATTTTGTAGAATGTAGATTGAAAACAGAAATATCAATTTCTGTAAATGTACTTTTAAATCAGAACAGGATTGTTTAAAACCATGTCTATGATATATGACGGGAACTACGAGAGAAATTTATTCTATCGTAGTCCTCGTATATGATTACTTCCCAAGCTAATAATAGAATTACCAGCCACACTGTTCCATAAAAATATAAAAGCATAAGTTTAATCAAGACATAGTGAACAACTACTACGTATAAAATTACCTAACGGGGGCATCAAAAAGGCTGGTAACATGTGGATAGAAACCCCTTAGAGGTTTATTAAAACAATTCTGCACCAAATCAAAAAATTAAAGGCGCTAACTGTTCTAACGTCTTTTAACTATAACTACATTTGAGCAGCCTTTATAAAACGCTGTCTAGCGGAAAAATGAATGTACGTGCAAAACTAATGCACTTGCATTTTAGTGCCCTATGGAATATGAATACGACATAACCTTGCCCTTAACTTTGCCCTTTATCTTACCTGGCGTCCCATTGACATCCGCAGTGACATCCATGACCTTCACCACACTCTCCAGCAGCCATTCCGGGTCTTTAGTCTTGTTAAACGTCACCAGGATGGCTCTGGCCCACTCTTTACTAAACTGACGGGGGCCTGACGGGGCCTTTAAGGGGCCGCAGTGGCCCAGAGTTGCCATATCAAACATTTTTAGCACTAAGGGTTACTATTGTCATTATAAGGTCATGTCATGCGCAAGTGTAGATATATAATATACGTAATTTCACTAATAACTGTCATTTCGTGCTTAATCTGAACTCTAAGCACCTTGTTAAGCTTACCCAGTTGGGACATGTAAAGCCTTTTTCACAAAAGCTAACGTTCTTAACTTATATATGATATTCTGTTGTCGATGTCATGACGTGATGAATTTAAGAGCTAAGCTAGTTTAAGTCAGTTAGGATACTTCATTTGAGCATATTTTTGTAAGAATATGATATTTTGTCCTTTTTCAACGTCACTTCATTTTTTGACAGCTGCCGTAACTTTTTTGACCTCAATAAGGATGTTTTCCGCCCTCTTTTTTAAATGATTTTCATGAGCAGCAGCTTTCTTTCCACTTTCGTGTGTTTTCCCCCGAAAGAGAAATTTCAAACTGCGGCGTCGGCAAAAAGTGTCAGTTTTCTACTTCTACTTCTTTTAATCTGGCTTCGGTAGAGCTTGTTGCATGCAGTCTTACATGTGCCTAGATACATAGGTGGAACTATTTTAAATTATTTAATTCTTTAAAATAAAAAAACATTAACCAATGAAATATATAAAAGGAATATATATCTCAGTGAATAATCCGACAAAATTTGTGAAAATCTTCATATTTGCATTATAAATATTGTTTTTATACACTGGACCACAATAATTATTAACGGTGTCATTATCTATATTTCTATACACAATAAATAATTGTTATTAATTATTATATATGTTAATTTTTCCATATTGGCATAATGTTACACGCTTAAAATGGATCCTGATCAATGTTCCACCTATGCTTAAACGACATGCCTACTCTCAATCCCCTCCCTTTTTCTACATGACCTGAGTTGCTTTCTCTCTCTCTCTCTCTCTCTCTCTCCTGTCTCTCCTCCCCATCCTTCGATAAGTGCTTTCTCTTTGTCCTTCAGTGTTATTTCACTTCCTTCCTCCTCTAAGAATGAAAAGATTACGTCCGCTGAGAGGAGATTTCTGGCAACAAGTTCCGCATTTTAAGAACGACGTCACAGACCAAGGACAAGGTGCAAGGACAATAGTTGGGTACATTTAACGTGGATTTAGAGCTGCACACAGACTTGCAAATGGCTTAAATAACTTACTGTTTACACTTTGATTCACTAGATATTACATAATCACTTGTTGTTGGATGTTTTAACAAATATCACTGACTTTACATAACCGAACTGTATACCGTAGTGCCAGCCAATACCAGTTCAAAATGCAAAAAATATTGGCAGGTAAACCGAATCCCCCTACCCTGCAACATTAACCATTTTACTTTTATATTCATGAGTCATGTCTCAAAAAGCGTTTGTGTGCAAAATAATACACAAAGAAAGCTTTGAAGGAGAAATGACATTTTTGACATTGAAATAACAAGGGATGGGTGCAAAAAGAGGGAAGGAAATTACAACGAAAACAATGTTACAAACTTACAGAGTTAACAATGACATAGATAGTAATAATATAATACCATAAAGCACGTTCAAATAGTTACAGTCCTTAAACGATATCTCCAAGGGGGGTCCGTGGTGGCCGCGCTTGCTAGGCGCTTGTCTCCGGCAAAAGAAGTCCGGGTTTGAATCTCCCCGAAGCAAAGAAAGCGAGAGTGGAAATGTATAGTAACTGTTGGAAAGACACTGTACTACCAAAATGGCATTGATCTAAAAGAGTTAGGTCGGGGTTACTAGGCAAATTCAGAGAAGCACCAAATATATACCAAAAATGTGACACGGCACACACGTTACTGAATAACCCTAGTTGGAGTGTAGTAGGACTCTCAGAGCCGCAGCGTAAAAAAATCTCCCAGTTTAAAAAAAAATGGAATCATCAATTATAGAGAAAAGCTTAAATTTAGCCATAAGAAGAGAATTGTCCCATTTAAGCAATATTAAATTGAATGAAATGTATTATAATCCGCTAATTTATGGCCAATCATCCATGAAATCTGTTTGGACGACAACTGCGCCGGCGCTGTATCTGCCACCCAACTTGAGCGTTTCCTCCTCTTCCACCCAATCGTCACTGGATGCATCGAACCTAGAATAATGCAAATAATATTAAAATATAAACACGTGTAAATGGTGTAATATATTTTAGGACAGTTTGTACTATTTTAATATGCAGAATTCATTAACCCTTTTTATTGTCTAATGTATCAAGTACTTCCGCATAAGTAGACATGTGCTCTGGATCCGAACCCGAAAATTTTAGGATCCCCGCGGATCCGGATCCAGATTTTTACTTAGTGAACTCTGCAACTGAAGATATTTTGCAAAATGAAAAAAGTAACTGTAAAATATTATTGATTGTTCCAAATTTTCTTGCTTATGTTGAATATGTTCAGCCTGTAACCAATTCACTTTCATTCTAAAGACCATTAGACAAAGGCTTATCCATAGCTATAACTCTATAGTAGCTCAGTGGATCCGGATCCGCTAAAAATCCTGGATCCGGTCATCTCTACGCCATGCAACTCTTTTTATTACCTAAAAATAGGATGTTCCGTCCTACAATCCATTTTAATCTGATCCCCAACCCAACACTCTTGGGCGATATTATCTGATGGGATTTGAAACCCTCCTGTTATCCAGAAAGTGGTTCCAAACTGACCCACGGATTGAAAGGCGGTTGCCGAGTGGGGATAATCTGCAACTTTGGTCATCTCTTCTGTTATGGTGTTGTATTTGTGTGTGGATTGGGTCGAGTAACCGCCAATGATCAGAATGACAAGATGGCCTGTAAAATGTAATTCATTATGATTAACAAAACTTAACATCAAAGTAATAAATATTATAGGCCATTTAATAATATACATCTAATAATTATTGTCGGTATACTTTGTCAGCTAATGCATAGTATTTGATAAAACGCTGTGTTTTCTGTTATTATATAATGGCCAACAACAGATAATGGCAAAGTTTCCTTATTTTAACCACAGGTAGATGGCACTGTAAGCACCTTGGCCATTCAAGACATAAAAAGCCTTTTCTTTATTCAAAGGAGCATTGTAAAAAAACTGAAAATGTTATCATTAAGATATTTCTTACATATTTTGCATTTAGTTAGGCAAGCACCTTTGAGTATTCAATGAAAATGTCATGTATGTTGCCATGGACCTTGGCCAAGGTGTGCAGTGCCATCTATTGGCCCTAACAAAATGTTATCTGTTGCTGGCTATTCCTTAAAATACTGGTGCAATGATGTATATTCTGTGCATTTTGCCACTTTCTTTAAAGGTCTAAATATAAAAGTACTTCATGTAGAGTATATTCTACCTTCTGCATTGATTGCATATCCGCAAGCTGCTCCCATGTGATTTGCGCCAGAGATTTGGACTTCCCTTGTTTTTGAGATGGCATTCGAGGATTTGCTGGTATCAAAGTTGTAGATATGGAACTGGTCTGAAGTAAAAGTTATTTTTAATTGCACCTTACGGCATCTACTAGGAAAAGAAACCAAGCAGCAAACTTTCAAAACTGGAGTAACCTAGGAGTATGCTCCGGGTTTTATTTCAATGAGGTGCTCTCTCTTATAATTGTTAGAGAACTCGAGAGCATCTTTATAATAAACATTATTCTTCCATTTTTTTGTATTTTGTAAGGCATATTAGATTATTCTGGGAAATGAAATTTCATTGTCACGAATCGTGATGCAATACCATCTACCGGATAACATACATATGAAATGTTCCCTACTGTTACTCATCTTGGTAGTTCCCTCCGAGATTCGTCGCAAAATTTTGCGACAATCGCACTATTGTCGCATTGCGACAATAAGGATTCCAGTTGGAGTGTGTCGGATACATAATCTGGGTCGAGTCGGTCATGAACGCCAGTACAGTTCATGACCGACTCAACTTGGCCCGACCCCTACCTCTAATATGAAAAATCCTTATTGTTGCATGCTCATTACCTTAAAGTCATACTATTGTTGCATTGCAACAATAGCTGCAACCAATCTAGGCGGGTTATGTCCTTGTATGACTCACTTGACGATGTTTGTAGGAAGAATTGTGCTTCATCAACTTTGACGGCACACGTCGGTCTCAACTCATTTGTTATATCTCCAATATATTTGGAAACGCTTGATCCATCGTAGAGCTCCACTTGGGTAGTGAATTGTAATCCATTGCTGTTGTCAGTTGACCCTGAAAGTGAGTGAACGTCTCAGATCAGAGAGTGATCTATGAAAAGCATTGTAGGCAATGGTATCTTAAGCGGCTAAATAATTATAATAACAGCAATGAACTTGTTTGCTTGGCCGTTTTTATGTAATTCTCCCATTAGATGGCGACTCCGTTGAGTGGAGAAATGAGCAGAAACAGCGGAGAAATGAGTTTGCTACATTTTAGCTCATTTCACCGCTTTCTTTGCTCAATTCTCCACCCACCATCAAAGTCGTTTTGAGCTCTATGCGCTAGCAAACAAGTTCATTAGAAAGTAATATCATGCCGAAATCTGTACCGTAAAATGGCCCGTAATTACAAACCTGCAATAAGCAGCTCCCTGTCACCCCCATCGACTGGAATTGAACTGAAACTCGTCCTTTTCCTCGTCATTTGAACCCCATTTTGCCACGAACTTCCACGGCGTTCCAAGAAAATACAAGTCTGGACAGGATTGTCTGAACCACTGTGAGCGCCACCGCAGACGTAGATTCTTTCTAAAATATGTTTATAAACTAGATGCATGGTTGCCAGATGATTTTTTCCTTTGGCCCCAATTTCATCTTAAAAGTTCCCAGTAACAACTACTGTACATATGACTCTTGAAGCTTGGACCCAAACACAGTTGAAACACTAAATATACTAAAGTTCTAAAGTTACACATAACGTTGCTATTCCGTTTGCAAGGAATTCAATCATGAATATGATTACTCTCATTATAACAATGTCAAGTATATAAAGTAAAGGTAATGAAATATGCCCAAGTGGTTACATAATTTATTTATGTGTAGTGCTCTTATTCTCAAGGTTATTCTCACTCTGCATAATTAAAAACCTCACAAAAGGGCATTTTTACCTCTCTGTACAAATGCCACATGACCTTGTCTAAACTCGGGTAAATTCTCCGGCTTTGTCGGATTGAAATTCGAATCATTCCCCAGATAGATTGCTTCAACGGATTCTTCGTAGTGGTAGCCTTTACGCATTCCACCAAGGAGGACAAGGATATCATCTGTAGGGAGAGTTACACATACACTTTAAAATATTCATTGTAGCCAACATTGTAACTCTTTCTAATAGCAAATGAGGACTTTGAACGTATGTTTTATTCTCTGAACTGATACTGTACAAGCTATATAAGACTCGTTTGAATGCTTATTATATCAAGCTCTTTATAGAAGTAAGGCAACTTTTGCTTCTCACCATTTGGTATCATTTGGACAGTCGAGACAGTCAACAGTCTGTTGTATATATTTATTTTGCACCCTCTCACCCAAGAGAGGGCGCTGAGTGTTGTTTATGGCATACAACAGATAACTTCACATCTTATTTATTTTAACCACTAACAAATTGGTTTCCAGATGCAACTGTTATATGAATTAGAAGAGGTTGCGTGAGGGAGAGAGTGTGAGACTGGAAATGCAGTGTTATGTAATACAAAGTAAAGACAAAAGAACTGATGCAGTGTTAAAGTAATACAACTCTCTTTTAAACAAATCTGGAACGAGGCTGGAAAAACGAGTTCGGGAGAACTAAAAATTTAAACTAGGCGGGGAGTCGTTTATTCCCTCCTCAGTACTAACATTAGTTCCCACTACCGTGACCCCTAAAGACATATCGCGATTGTCTTCCCGCCGAGATTCGTTCAAAAGCATGCATGCATACCGAAATCGACTGGTATTCGGTGCATGCCGTTAGAGAAGCGATTCTCGGCGGGTTGCTCAAACACCATTTGAATTTTAGCACATTTCTCTGTGATTTATCCTATTACCCTCTGGGCAGTCCTGTAATATACACTGGTCCGACCTGGTATCACTCCCCGGGCATGGATGTCCTTCACTCGGATCTGGTTGATTGCACACCCTGCTGAAGACTTTGACCCCATTGCTGCCGCATGTCAAGGAGCAGTCGCTTGTCAGGGTCCATGGCGCCCAAATTCCGTCGTCTACACAAATACGACCAACATTAGATAATAGAACTCATACATCTGTTTTATTTTAGCAAGCAATGCCATAAAAGTGGATGTGACTGGTTTGATGCCTTAAATTGGGACTAATATGTTGCCTAAAAGAAACGACAAAAGTCCGTTGCTTCAAACTTTAACAATAATGGCCTCAAAAAAGACAAATTATAGTAGATGCAAAAATGAGAGAACTGTTTTAAGACATTGATACATTCATTGCAAACTAACTTAAAACAATGACCACTGAAAAGAGGACTGTGCAATACCGAAGTGTACCAAATAATATCATTGATTTGACTCAGTTAATTTAAAAGATAATACTTTCCGATTTTAACGCAATGAAGTTTGTGCTCATGCAAAGTCAGAAACATTATGTTTAATGGCCAAGGATGAAATATTTCCATGTTATGGGACTTTTCGTATTTTAAACCTTAAATTGTGTTCACCCAAAGAAAACTACAACAGTAAAAATTCTCGGTAAACAATCAGTTGGTTCAGCTCATAGATATAGAGGGTAAAGGAGGATTGGCAGTTCTATTAATGAACTTCCGGTCAACAAACAGCTTACATCAAGAGTTAGTCAAGTTCGGAGATGCGTGATTCATTTTGTGAAAGTTCCGTTGAAAGAGACGTCGTCACAAATGAGTTACTTAGCGCTGAGGAACTGCTTTACTGTCCTTTCATCCAATGAGAATGCTGTATTTTTTTGCTAAAGGACCACCTTAAGCAATAAATATCTCATTTATACTTTTTAAGAATTGGCCTCTGGATATTAAACTACTCACCCGGACAAAGTAACAGTTCTCCAGTACAATCGATTATCTTTTCCTTCTCCCCACTGCAGTCCTGTCCACCATTCTCAGGTTCAGGTCGAGAACACGTCCTGGATGCGAGTTTAGTGCCATTCCGGCAGGTCACGCTACAGCCAGAGAAGTGCCAGGAGGACCAGCCTCCGTTGACTAGGAGGAAAAAGTTGAATCAACCTCTATCCTGTAACACTTCCGTGCAATCCCTACTTCATATATATCTGCTCTTATTTACAACTTAGCTCTCATGTCGCCACAGAAACTCAGAAAGCTCCAAAAGCGTTGACCAGCATCATAACAAAGAGTCTGTGTGTGCAACTTTCAGAAAATGAAGTAAAGGCAATGGTTCTTGCCGAACCCATTAGGAAAAAAAGATATACTTTTTCTTACGTTGCCTTTGAATTAAAACATTTTTAAAATGTCCTGATGCACAAGCTTCGTGCTAATCCACCTGTTAATCGTGTTGGAAATCGTTTTTTGTGTAGTAATTCTGATCTCGAAATTGGATTTCGTGAACGGGACGGCCACATTTCTTTGTTATTACACTGATCAATATTTTGGGTTCTCTCCCTTGTGGGTGTGACTGGAACTTCATTCTTTGAGCAACGGCGGAAATGAAAATCACGCAAGAACATTGTAGGGGAGGAATTGAGTTTACCCAGGGCCGGGCACTAACTCTTGGTCAAGGCCTATAAAATATGGAAGGTTCCGCAGTTCAAATCAAACCGGTTCCGCTCTTATTGGCAGCTGCTCTCGTGCATTTCTATAAGGGGCATGCTAACCAATAAGAGAGCAGTGTGCTGGGCTGCATGCACGACTGCATGTTGATTGGCTATTTGAAGAGAGATAGGGACTCCACAAAGGCAAAAAGCTCATTAAAACATTGATACTTGAACACATTATTAAAATGGTAAGGAAGAGAAATATTTTCCAAAAGTTAGGGAAAAACCCGGATGCAAACTTGTTTATTTTATACAAGACCTTTACTGCTCGTGAAAAAAAAGACGTTTTTGTTCTTCATTTGCCTTAAAGACGGCTTATTTGTTGTCCCTAGGCCAAAGAGACACGGCACAGGGAAGCCTAGAGGTTAATATGTACATGGTATGTAGCATCCATGGTGATTTATTTTTAGTATGTCAGAAAAAGCCAATTTGTAGATTGTGATCAAGTCCATATTCGTAACAGAGCTCTACAGTAAGACTTCTCATCACTTGATCATTATTAATTATTTATCACACACACCCTTAGGCAATACCAATGCAAATTAAAGTACATTTAAAATTAATAAGACTACTTTGGGTTCATTTTATACAGTACTTACAGAGAGTCAGAGTTAAAACACTTTAGTTTGACCAGCAACATATGAGTTGACCCTCAAATTTAATCTTTATAAAAATGTCGGATTTCCATGCTTCCTATGTACAATATTTAAAGAGTTCCCTGATTATCCTCGCACGCTGTCCCTTATAGAGGCACGCCGGGACTTCAGTGGGCTAGCCCTGAGGAGAGATTGCGTGCTACCTTTCATACTCTATATACCTTGCTCTTGTTTCATTCACTAGACACACCATGGAAGCAAATTTAAAAAAAAAATCATGTGCCGCAGGGGGATTCAAACCCTTGACTTCCTGGGCCGCAGAGACGAGCGACTTGCGATCACGGCTACCACGTCGCCCCAGAAACCGAGTTATGGCAGCTACCTGAAAACCGATGAGGAGAGAAAGAAAGCGCCCATTTTCCCGTCAGCAATATGTTTGCGAAAAGTCACTTTTTGACCTTCAGCCCTTGCCATAGACAATTTGTCAGCTTTTGCTACTATTATCTCTTTTTTCTAGCAATTTATACCTGCACATGAACCGGGATTACATACTTCTGCCTTCTTTGCCACACCAATGCAATCATTGCCTTTGTACTTTGGTGGAGAGCAATCCCTAGAAAACGAATAATACTTCCTTTTTAAACACTATCTTAAAGTTACTCCAAAGCACTGTACAATTAATTAATACAAAATACAGTATGTTCTACAGGGTGATCAACCGAAAATGGCCAAAAGTAAAGAGCCATTACTCCTACGTACCTGGCTTGACAAACTTGCTTATGAAATTAAAAATGTTTGGAAATTTAATGCAATTTTTGTGAGTTGTCTTGGTTTTCTCATATAAGAAGCTGCTAGTTAGATTCAAACAATTTACTGGTACCCTAAATATGGGCAAAAATGCACAATATGGCCCATTTTTAAGCAACTTTTGTGTTTAGGGGTTAAGAACAATAGTTTACCAGTCACCAATATGGATAAATGGATAAGAATCATCTTAATAAGACATTGTATTAGCCTTAACAAAATATGAACCAGAAAAATGAAAATGGGAGTCAAATTAAATGTTGACTTTATGCTGAATAGACTGAAGCCCAGTAAGAAACAGGTAATTTTACAGAATAGGTGAAAATTAGCACTTCGCAAAAAGTTGAAAAATCTAGAATATGCAGATGAATTGTTTAAGAATAACATTTCTACCAAAAAATGCAATAATTTTCCAGATGATTTTGCTTTATAAACATTTTTCTAAAGTGTTGCATGTCTGAGATAATCTCATTTAGTTTTGGCCACTTTCGATTGATCACCCTGTATAATAAGAAAGAAGCACGCTTTCTAGTTAAATCCAAGAAAGTTACAATATTCTTGAGTTTAACCATATAACCCTGCCATCCCTGCAGGTTCTGTTGCTTTTATTAAATTCACTTAACATATATAATAGCAAGAAGTTCATTTTAAAACCCTAAAATACACCATTGATGATTTGATGTTATTAATTATCACCTGAATGCAGTTTTCTCCCCACCGCCGCACGCTTTGGTGCAGCTCGTCCAAGGGTTCCACTCCATCCAAAATCCGTCAACTAAAACGATATTTAATTACACTGGTAACTGGTATTTATTCATCATTAAACCAAGTAAACACAACATATCAAATTTATTGAAGAGTTTTAACCAGAGAAACATTGTGGTGCTGTTATACGGCAAACTATTTGACTTAAGTTTCCACTGACCTATTAATATTAAAGCTCAGTGCCTTCAGAGGAGAAGAATGCCCAAAGTCATTTATCTTTATCAGGTCAGTGGAAACTTAAACTTAGTTCATTAATAAGGTATGCGATATCTTTGTTTCCTCCACAGTTTCCCATTAAAATGGTGCTAGTGGTTGAGATAGTCCTCCACCTAAGTCTACTGCCAAGTCTTCTAACTGAGTCATGAGGAACATTCAGCTGAGCTACTACTACTTAGCTGCAGACTCAGTTCCAAGACTATCTCGACCACTAACACCATCTAACGGGTAAAGTGGTCAAAACAAAGATATGACATACCGTATTGGCCGCCATGTGCATTACTTCTCGATGTTTACCATTATTGTAGGAACAAACAATCATAGTCTGTCACTTTTTTACCCGGGCAGAACTCATCCAATACGCAAGTCGTTGACTCAGTCAACTCGCATTGATCACAGACGGCTCCTTCACAGTCACGAGTGCGGGTCTGAGTGCCCTGACCGCAGGTTTTGGTGCAATCATTCCAGGGTTGCCACTCAGACAGGGCGTCTAAAAATAGAGGATCAAAATCTGCCAAAAGAACGCTAAATGGCGAATAGGTTATAGTTGGTAGGTTGGCAATGACTTATGTACTGTTGCTATTTTAAAACTAATGTGTATCTTGGTTTGATACTTTTAAACTCTAAATTTGGGACTTTTGACCTAACTACTCGTATATCATTAACATTATACACTATTAGTTTATTTAGTAAGTCCTCTCGAATACTGAGTCAAACAGTATAGTATAGATTTTCAGTCACGGAAGTCACCGGACAGTAAAATGTGCTGCTAATATATTGGCTGAAATATCGCCTGAAATGTTTGCTGAAATATTGGCTGAAATATTGGCTGATATAGCTGATATATTGGCTGATATACTGGCTGATATGTATTTCAGATGATATTTTGACTGAAATATAGTTCTGGGCGCTACCTACACTTTACATTGCACACTTACTAAAGTAAAACATATTTTAGCACTTTTAACTATAACAGTTAATTCCAAAGTAATGTTAAAATTGCGAAAACTATTTAAAACATATCCTTTGATCTTTGAGTCAGCATTTACAAAAAAATGGCATGGACAGAGCTGGGATTGAACCTACACCCTCCTGCACTATTGTCAAGCACTCTAACCGTACAGCCGCAGCCACTGCCTTAAGGAATGCTGAATAAAAGTACTATTTATTTAGAGTCTGCAGCAAACGCCGTCCCTGTGCCCAGCGCACGCTGGGCACAGGTCGAGCCTTTGGCATTCTAGTATCTGTGGGCACAGGGACGGCGTGCTGGGAAGACAAGGACGAGGACGAGGAATATCAATATATGTATCTCAGAGTGCTGATATTTCATCCAGAATATTAGCCAAGACTATATCAGCCAAAATATCAGCAGCCCAGTTTACTGTCCGGTGACCTAATATAGATTTTCAGTTATAAATCTTGTACTTCCATTGTGCTCAATGTGGTATATTTTGCTTTCCATAATAGAGACAATACAGATAAAAACCAACCGTTTTTGTCTGTCTTACATAGAGTAATCTTTAACCGTCCCATCAAATAATTTAAATATATAAAACGAGTATTTTATTAATTTTTGCCACATTTAACTGCTTTCTACCTGCATCAGATCCAGACAGTCCCACACCGAGCCCAATACCCAAAGCCAATATTACAACAATAACCACTCCGGAAACAACACCAATGATCACTTTAGTCTTGGTTTCCATGAGCTCAGCATGAATAATAAGTCAGTGCTTTAATATTTATTGTCCTGCATGTTAAGCTTTCCGAACAAGTATCTGACCGCAAGTTTAGGTCCTTTGAAATGTCCTTACAATAAAATATATATTACAGTCGCAAATACAGGATATATTATGGTTAGCACGTGCATTAGCAAGGCAAGATTTAAGCTCTGTTATATTGGACAAAATCAATATTGATCAATCGATATGGACTTAATTTGCGCAGTTCATTAGCATAAAATTGGAGGTTCAATTTAATATGCTTATTTTATTCATGAATGACAACTTACTGTTGTTTTAGTGAAAGGAGGAAAGGACTACATGAGTGTGTCAGGAGGAAGGAAAAAGTGTTTGCTGAAGAAATTTTTCGGCAAATTATCCCAAACACTTCCTTCTTTTCTTCAAATGCAGCATGAGTATGTCAGGAGGAAGGAAAAGGGTAAATTCACCCAAAAACTTTTTCTTTCCCTCTGATGACAAGAAGGAAATCAGATTTTTTTTGGTAAATAAGGCAAAAAACTTCTCCTTTCCCTCCCGTGTAGGAGCTCTCTTACAACAGTTACTTTTTTTATTAGCATCTTGATCAAACATAAGAAAAGCGATTTGGGGCGAAACAATTATGCTTTATGAATTGATCTTTTTATTTTTTAATTCTTTAAGCGTGCTTACTCTTCACATGTATTATTATAACTCTAACATGTGTTTGGCAGCTAATTTGCACATAATGTGACATTCCTGCCATTTTTCCCCACCTCTTTTGCCCAAGCAGATGCTAAATAAAATGGTATAGGAGAGAAATAAGCTTAAATCGTTTCCAAAAACATGGATGCCAGTGCTAAGAAGGGGGCGTACTAGCTAGCACTCGATACACAGAGTGTGGACAACTCTACACAGAGTGAGGACAACTCAGTGCTGAGTTGACTGAGGAGAATCAACACCAGACCTTCCTCGGCTCTCAGCAAAATATATTATATAAATGCAAGGACCACCAGCCTCAGCTCAGCTGCAGAGCTTGGGAGAGGCAAACCTCAGCCTGCCTTGGTAGCTTAGGGACGTTGGTCTGGTCTCAAGTGCTGACTAGGTGCACCAAGGTAGTACTGCAGCTATATACTGTATGTAAAATTTTATAATGAGATCAATAATCCTATAATTAGTAAGGTCATTCCACTCAGCATGTTGTTCTAATAATTCAGCTGTGGCATGGGCAGCTACAGTCGCCACCTGTCTGCCTGAGATGCCTCAGTGTGCCCTCTCTTCTGAGCCTCAGTCTGAGTTTTCCCTTCAGCTAGCTGGCCCCTTTAATTTGTTCATGCTGGCGACTATAG
>LR140847.1:0-14687 GCA_900659605.1 Tisbe holothuriae | reverse complement strand
GCGCCTTCGCACCAACCCTCTGCACTCACTTCTTCCCATATCTTTCACGTTATTTTCAACATTCTGTTTTCAGTTACATTGAACATTCTGTTGTCAGTTACTTTGAACATTCTGTTTCCAGTTACATTGAACATTCTGTTGCCAGTTACATTGAACATTCTGTTGTCAGTTACATTGAACATTCTGTCCCCAGTTACATTGAACATTCTGTTGCCAAACTTTGTCTGAGTGATTTCATTGTCAGCGTACTTGTCCTTGTCCGGGGGGGTTCCATGATCATGGCCATTGTGACCATGATGGTCATGACCGCCAGGTTGGTGGTCACGGGGGAACTCAGCAATACCAATGGGGTCATAGTGGTGACCATTGCCGTGACCAGAGGCTAATTTAGATAAAAAGGTGACTTTAGTAATACGTACGAGGTGTTAAAGTAATGCTGAAAGTATTTTAAAATGGAACAGTTATCTAAGACAATCTGTTTATTTTACTGACTAAAGTCACTCACTCACCCCAGGCCAATGTCACCAACAACGTTGCGTAACTCAAGAGGAACCATCTGGGAATCATGATTCAGTAGCGTTGGTTGAACCAGACTGACTTGGACCAACTATCATTTGGGGTTTTATAGTCAATAGGGCCCGGTCATAGGGCGACTCAATATTATATTGAAGGGAGCTGATGACAAAAGGGATTATGACTTGCCAAATTGGCAAACACATTAACCCCGGAGCCAAACAATGCATAAACACCTAGTCTTTAATCTGAGTAAATAGGAATGTTCTTCAACATAGTAAAGATTCGTGGCAACTAATTATTTGCACCTGTCATGTGGCGACCGCCTTGATGCTATAGATATACATGGGGTCAACGTTATTTCTCTTTAACCTTATTGACAACCGGCTGGTTTGGCCGGTTTTTTTGTTCAGTGAATGGCCGCACGGGGGCGCCAAAACGTCGTGACCGGTTGTAAATCCATATATAAAGTTCTCATTTTGGCCACGATTTCCTAGCGGGACTTTGAACTAACAAATGCAAAAACGAGGCGATCTGTGTCTAATAGATTATTAGGAAACACATGTTGAATACCCGGAAAAGTGAGTGATTGTTACCCTTTAATGTATTCTATTTTTGACCGAGCAATGCGGCAAACATGTGCAAAATAATCGCATGTCTATCGACCTAATTTTTGCAGGATTATGTTCAGATATAGTGATTCATTTTGTCCTTGTTATGCCAAAGTTAATAATTCATGATATTCTAGTTATAATTTTGTAACCTGCAAATGAACTGAAATGATTTCTCTGTATTGAAAACGCACAAAGGCAATTTACATCATAACTGAATATATGAGGAAGGAGTTGATCCCAACTCCCAAGGAAGTCTTAATTACATTAAGTAAGGCAGCTAATTAAGGATTACTAGACTATCAGTCGTAAGGTGATATCATTACTAAATATGCAAAGTATGATATTTTTTATTAATATCAATATGTTCCTCCCATTCTTAAGCCTTTAAAGCTGTAGCACTTTAGGCCACCATATTTGCATTTAAAACTCATCTTTCGGCGCCACAACCTCATTTTTCGCATGATCAAAATACATCATTGGATTCCTCCACGTTACAGACTCTCTTCGATGGATGAGTGGCGGGATTGAGCGGAATGTCTCCGACCAGAACTGGAACCGTTGCGAGTAATCCCGGTCGTAGTAATTGAATGTTGGCTTGGCTTTGATGTGGAATTGCCGGGGTGCGGAAGGGTCAAATCTATTAAGAAAAGTACAGTTTAGTCAAATAGGGAAGTGCCACAAAGATAAAATTAATAGAGTTATTTGCTTATAAATAGCATATTTCTCTATTAGAAATTATCATGTGCAAAGAATCTTACTGTACTTGGCAACATACATGAATAATGCAGTTAAAATGTCTTGCACGTTAATTAATATTGTGCACCCTTGCTCTATAATCTTGGTACTGTGCAATGACTTATTTTAGGAGTTCTGCGCGTACGCAGATCTCCCACTACCAGAAATTGTGCACTCGAGTTACCCACATTTGGGGTAATCGCAGGGGTCAGCCAAACCGGAGTGCAATGGAAAGGCCTCGCCCTGGGGGAACCACCTTCGTGATCATGGTTAACCCCTGTGCCAGGTAAGTATGCTGATATCGAATTTGTCGACCGAGTGTAACTTTTCGTCGCAGGGTAAACGCCTTTGAATTCCCATTTCCGGCTAGAAAACAAAATCTTATTTATGTTATAAAAACTTAAAGATTACATAGTACTTTTCATTCCTAAAAGTGTAGTTAATATTGAAATTGATAAATTAAGCATTTACATGAAAGACAATTTGACGTGACAGTCTGAAATTCATTAATAAAGTGTTGCTTCATTGTTTTCTGTTTGTAAAAGTTCGCCAATCATCCGGAAGATGGCGCGGCGTATTCGAAAACGACAAACGTTTTCGCAGAGCGGTCGTAGCAGCGTAGCAGAGAAATATTTGAAGAGACCGCTTGTAGCCGACGTACAAAATAGGAAAACGTTTACTTTTGATGTGAAACTGTGTTTTGTAATGAAACCTTATATTTAGTGCCTTTAAGTGGATATTATAAATAGTATAAATGAACTATATATTATTTATATATGCTAAGTTACAAGGAAATCGTATATAATTAATGAAAATACATAGGTAATACTATGAGTTTGAATATAACTGACGTAAAGATTGAAAATAAGGTCATATTCATACGTGTCTTTAGCAATACTCAACAAAACTTCAAGAGCCGATTATATAAATGAGTTAAAAAGGGTCTTAGCAACACCCGCAAATAAAAAAATAAACATAATACATCATCGTAAAAAGTGTTTCTTCCTCTCCTCTCCTCGTTTTCCTTCGTCAACTTGTCGATATAATTACGGGAATCAGATAATGATCAGGAGACTGCGGTTTCCGCCCCTCAAAACTAATTTTCATAATTACAACCGTGGTAAGGAGGAGGAGGAGAGACAACGGAACGAGGTGAGGAGAGAGAGAAGGAAGAAGAAGCTGTTTTTTAATTCCTCAAATTGGCCAGTCAGGTTCTCCTCCTCCTACCATAAGGAATTTCCTCCTGTGTTAAAATCCCCCGAAGGCTGTTTGATAAATCGCACGTTTTCAAAGCTTCCTCTTTCTTCTCTCAGTTTTGAGAATATGCATTGTAATGAAGACGGAAAATAATCTTTAAAAGGTTGGATCCCAAAAACGGCAATCACGAAAAATGAGACATTGACGACCGTGAAACAAAAAGAAGATGTAGCAGGGAGGAAATAAATTGATTGGGACACCGTAGGGATGCCATTTGATTGAAATAAACACATTGCTATTAAGTAATTTCAATGAAAGTGGCAACCCTGAAACAAGAGATCTTCATGCATTTACAATCATCATCAAGGCATCATTGAACGATTCCTCTTCAGTGTCCCTGTGGCGAAACAAATGAAAATCGTTTTTATCCAGGCAAAATGCTTTGGCAGCTCAAGATCGTTTCTTCTTCTTCTTCTCTCATTGTATCTTGGCACTCTTCGATGGAACGGAAGACACAAGTCCATCTAAATTCAAGCCTTTCTCTCAATCACTGTATGGTATATTCATGTATTGCCTTTAAACGGTCAAGTTCATCAACTATTACTGGCATAACAATGGATAAATATGACACTAAACGCCACAAATCTGAAGAGAGCTTTTTTAATGTTATAACATGCATTGTATAATTCTGACTAAACGTACGTATAATTGCTATCAAAATGTCCATTTACTGTTAATAATAACGATGCACCTCGTACATGACAAGTTGTCTTGATTCCAAGCGCCATTTTACGAATTAAGAGAAGAAGACTTTTTACGGTAGCATCCAATGTTTCTCGACCTGGTGCCAAAAATACCAAACGTCGAATATGCTCCCAAGGTTCCTATTTCATTTTTATTACCTTTCTTCTGTCCAGAGCTATTTCCTGCATGCTTATCGCTATCTTCCATTGGGTTTAGATTGCCTCCAAACGGCTTAAAAAGCACTTGCGAATACATCGAAACTGCTCATAGAGTCACAAAAAGTTAGGCTTGATTGTCCATTTCGTTTGGTTTAAAGAAGTTTGATGGATTGATTAGAGCTCTGGGATCAGGGATGCCAGAACGTCTAACGGTCTAATATTCTAAGATATTGTGCATATTGTTTCAAAAGAACAAAGAAATGTAAGCCAAATGTCGTCCCTTGTTTACGGATCCATTTGCTTTTTGCTCCGGTCGTTTGAACAAGGACTATTTTGAGAATCGTGCGGCGCGGTCGGTAGGATATGATTTAAAGATGGAGATGTAGAAGAAGAAGAATCGACATTGGAAGTAAATAATCCATCATAAAAGTACAATATATTTCAGCATTGATATCGTCCAATGTTACTAGATTTGCTTTAATAATGGCTTTATCAGCATTTTCAGCCTAATTTCGAGATCCAGTTCCTTACATTCAAGAATAGGAAAAAAATTATCTGATGTCTTAACAATGCAAGATATTTTTGAATGCCCAATGGGTTTCCATGTTGAATTATAATCAATTGGCACTTGACCTTTCTCCATTATTAATAAGCGTCATGACTTCACGACGGTCCTTTTCCAGCTGATCTTGAAAATTGAACTCATGCACCACCAGCTGAGCCTGGTGGACACTCTTCTTCCACTCAGCCACAATCCGCTCCACAGTCGCATCGACCTCAGCAATGTTTGCAATCCATTTTGGAATACTAAGTATGATCTGAACATTGATAATGATTACACAATTAAACCACCCTTATAGCCTTTCTAATAGCTATGTTAATTCATCTCGGAACTCACTCTCATAGTGTTTCACCCGCCAACTTTATCCATTAAACCTCCACTTGTTAATAACTGCCATAACTTCGCCATGATCCCGTTCCATCTGATCCCTAAACTTAAACTCCTGCTGCTCCACCTGAGCCCGGCCACTCCTCGTCCGCTCAGCCACAAGCCGCTGCACGGTCGCTTCAACCTCATCCTGGTTCTCAAGCTGAACCTCAACATTCAGCTTGCCCTGCTCAATGAGAATGGCCCGAATCTTTTTCTTCAGCTCTTCACCCTCCTTTAGGAACGTCTTCCTGTAGAAGTACCTGCCGAGGACCTGGCCCATGCGGATCACTTGCCGAGCCAGCATTGACTGCACAAATGCCTTCATCTTTGGCTTGTAGTGGTCCAGGTCGTAGCTCCCCAACAGCTCCTGGTGAGCCTCATTCTGCGCCATCTCCTGGTCGTCTACACGGTGTCTCAGCTGAGTTTCAACAGCATCCATCTCCAGTTGATATCGGTGCGAACGTTCCTGGAGGTCAATTCTTCTATCCATAGCCCTGTCATAAGCCTCATAAAACGATCGAAACTTCTCTTGAAAAGCATTTTTGATCTCTAGGATCTGGGACTCCCTCCAATTGACGAGGCCAGTCTGCTCAACCTTGTGCTGTTTTAGCACCGCGGCCCTCTCAGCGTCAAGATCTTTATCCAGCTCTCCAATCCGGGCCAGATCCTCGGTCTCGTCCAGCTCGCCCTTCTTGGCGGCATACTTGTGCTCCAGTTCCTCGAGTTCCTCCTTCTGCTGTTGCTTAAGTTCAGTGACTTCTAACTTCAAACGAGCCCGGATGTCTCTCTCCTGGGTATCGACTTCATCACTGGTGAAGTACATGTTGTGAATGAGTCAATGAACTGTTAACAACAGTACAATCTTTAAACTTAAATGGTCGGTGTCATTCGATAGTCCGCTCAAATCAGAATTACTGAGGGATCCCATTTTGAAAAATTAATGAATTTATAATGGATTAGGTTACATATTATGCCCAAAAATAGCCTGGATTAGCCCCGGGATCTACCCAGGGCACTGCTTTACCGTTCATTCACCAGCCTGCCCTGTTCACAATGTCAAAATAATACATATTTTTTGTCACAATTAATACCCCCAAGAGCAATTAGAGGAAGCCAATTGATATCTAAACATGGTCCGGTCAGGAAACGCACGCGTGCTTCTTCATCTCCATCCCGCAATGTCATGACATCCAATAATGATGAATTGGCGCCAAAAATGAGCTCCATTAATGTCAGATGAGCACAAAGACTCATCTTCAAATAGCGGGTTCAGCAATTGCGCTTCCTGTGGGATTGGAGATTGATCTCTTTGTGTGCTCAAACTTTTTGCCTAATTTTGCGAAGATTGCATGACCTTAGATCAGGTTATTTGATTATACGTTCACATAGGTTTTTACGTCTATAGTGATCATTATACCCAAGAAGCTCCTTGATTACACGGCTATCCCCATTCAATGTGTCAGGTATATAATAAACATTGCTTAGAATGTAAAGATGAATGCATCATTTCAATGGGATATTCAACTACAGAGTTCCTTTCTATCTCGTTATTTGCCTCCATAAGTGAGCATTAGCAACAGTTGCCTCCATTCCGTGTGACTCCAATTTAATTCCTCAACATTCCTCGTCCTTGATGAATTTATTCCCTTTCAATCGATGGCTTTCGTGTGTGTGATTTGAGGAGGGAAAAAGAGATTTGATCAAAGCTTCTGTCAACCTTGAATTTGATTTAACATTTCCATGGTATTGGGAAGAGCAAAAATGCACTTTTAGCACTGATTGGAAGTTGCAAAAGTAAGCTTTTTGCTCACAAGTCATTACATTTAATAATGAATAAGGATATTTCCTTGTTTTTTTGTCTCGCATTTAATCCAATGTTATGACCTCCATTGATCTTTTTAATCGCCCTTGTCATTCAAACCCATGACCAAATTTTAATCACATAAACATCTGTTTTCTTCCAAAGCCGACGTCAAAACCATTGATTGAGATCACATGACAATGCCAAGAGATCAATGGAATATACAGTGTATACGTCTATGATCCATTGTTTGCAATGACCTATTAGGAAGGCATGTTTGTAGATCGGTGCCATGTAAATAACCGGTTCACAAAAAGGCTTCTGAATAGGGAGATTCCATGGCTGTGATAAGAAGTTGGGCCCTGGTTAAAACACATTTTATGGCTACGTTTTCTTGCAACAGTTTTCTCTCCCTAACGTGTGCACAAAAAGTGCTTAAAACGTATAAAATCAGATTGAGATGTCTAAAGAAGTGCTATCAGGGGTCTCTTAAATTCCATCTGGGGCTATTAAGCGTCCTAATTCGGTCAAGAAACGTCTTTTTATATTAGCGAATTCTTCCACTGATTCTAGACACTCCAATCTGGCTTCTGATCATTTTACAGCGGTCAAAAATGCTTCCAAGAAATGAACTCAAAGCATTTCAGGTGTTCAACATTATATATTTATGGAATATTTGATATAAGCAGTACTACATGCTACATATCACAGTTTATGGGTTAGGCGATCAGTAGTCCATAAGGAATACAAAAAAGCAACCCCCTTGGAATGAATGCAACAAAAACTTGAAGCTCTCCTTCAGCCTGCCAACGAAATTTCCTTCTCTTGTAACCTGTCCAAAAAGAAATTACAGCTTCTCTCTCAACTTGACCGTTGCTGTTTATTATTATTTTTTCAATGTTGTTGTTCTTGTTTTTGTCCAATTTTTCTGTAGCCAAAACAATGTGAAGCTGGCATGAGGTCAAAAAATGAACAAGAGAAGGAAAATTAACGGAATTATTGCAGACAAAAGATAATATTGGGTTTGAATAGGATATATGGTTGGAGGCTTAATCTTATATTAGGTCTTTCTGAGAACGAAGGAGATTGCTTGACCCCTTGCCAGTTGCCACCATTGTAATGCTTACAGTCCATAGTCCATTTAAGATTCTATATATTTACTCTCGTCTAATCTCGCACTTTGAATTCATTGCTCACCAACAACCTTGTTTGAGATCTTTTCTACCTCATTTTGAGCTTCTTTAGCGGCCTTGTCTCGTAAACGTCGCCCGCTCAAATATCTACGATCCCGATCTAAATTGAACCAACGTCAAGAAAGAGGCTTTTTATTCTTCTTCTTCTTCGGTCAGAGCGTGAAGCATATTCGCCGTAATTTAAACTGCATTATTATTACAATGCTGGAGTTAGGGGAACGAGTTAAAAGTCAGGGATGACACTACAAGAAAGATAAATGTAATTAGTAGAAACATGTATTAAAAAGTTTTCTAAGAACATAAATGAAGGATATATTTCTCGATCAAATACAGAAAATGGAAAGAAATTTGAAAGAATAAAAGAGAATAGAGATTGCATTAATGGTGATAAAATATGTTTTTACATGTCACTTTTTGCGTTTCTGTCAACCCTACATTGGTTCCAGGCCGACACATTATCGTTTTCGTTGCAAGGTCCCCCGTGATAAATCTTATTAACCATTTTTCCAAAGTTATGTCCACTGTCGACCTTCACTTCATTTTAATATATTGCGCCCTCTTAAAACGTTGGAGGACCCATTTTTGTGTGTACGTAATATGCGCGTAAAAGGACATTATTGGTATTCAGAGATGGTCAGCTGTGGAGGAGGCTTCTGGCCATATTTTAAAAGAAGAAATAAATAAAGGTCTTTATGATGTGTGTGCTGCAGCTGATGTTTATACAGTAATAACTTATATTAGGGATACTATAAAGTATAGTGAACCGGTATATAATTATTATATAGTTTGCTTACAAGTGCCAACAAAAGTGACAACCCCGTTTAAATAGTAATTCCGCTTACTATTATGAAATTTTCAGTTAAGATGTCAGAAACACTGCTAAAACATAAATCATGACAAAAATATATTGTTACTTATGCAATGAATATAGAATATATGTAATTAAACTATTAAAAGATTTAGCAGCCCTGATGCTAAAGCACCGTGAGCAGAATATATTGCCATCTCCTCCTATCTTGTACAAACACTTATCGATGTGCAAATACCAATGCAAAACGTGCTCAACTTTTGTGTCTTTTTAATACCGATCCTGGCGCCTTTTTCAAATGTCGTCGTGCGAGTGGGGGACGTAAAAATCAAAGTGCAACTGCGTGCATTCAAAGCGGCCATTAATCCTTTTATTGTCAAGACGCTTTCGTGAATCTTGTTTTGTTACATTTCTTTGAAAACCGCATGTAGGCTCTTTGTCGCGGTTTACAATGGCCATATTTTGAACAAGGGGCGTGAACGGAGCTAGAAAACCATTGACGTGTAGAGCATGTTCTGTTGTTGTTGCAGTTCAATGGTTTGATCCTTCGAAGCCACCAAGTCGATGTCATCCATACAAATAGTCCGCAATGATTCTCTTCTTCTATCTCCGCACTTTTCTGCTCTAGAATGTAAAAGGAAACACCGCACAAAGGGGATCGAGGAGAGAATAATAGTAACATTCGTACGTAGTAAGAGGAGGGATGGTGTTATTACGAGTATAATAGAAGTTCCGATATATTTATAAGTTCGAACAATTCTCATATGAAGGTAATTAACAACAATGAAGAGTAACTTACTAAAACTCTAACTCTATGTTAATGTCTGAACTGAAATGTGGGATCCCTATTCTGCTCGATTTTTGCCTTTAATTCGACACGCTTCCGAAAAAGGAGTCTTTTTCTTCTTCTCCTGTTTGACTTTTGTGTCTTCTTGATGCGATTTATTGCTGCCAAAAACGGTTCGACAGTTATCGGATTCTTTCTGCTTGTCGCCAGTCTTTGGCAGCAGTCGACGACCAACAGCTACTTCTGACCTGGAAAAAAAGATGAGCTGAGCCCAGTGACAGCGAACACCTTGCGCTTTTGTGTTTGGGGGTGAAGAAGAAACCCAGCCGAGCGGTGTGTGTCTACCTTTTATGGGGCAATATGGACGGGTAAACCCGAACAGATATGTTAAAATTTAGTATTATGCCGGTAGTATAGTATATTTCGGTACTATGGTGCATTGGAATGATAAATGTTTAGAGTGAAAATATTATTTTATTGCCTTTTTTTCTCGTTGGAATCTGTAGATAACTAGTGCAACGGAGATTGTAGATACAACCATCCGAAAAAAGCATAACGCACTAAAAAGTGACTTTTCCCAAACGAATATAACGAACTTTTTATGTGTATGTTTTCTGCTATCTTTCTCCCCCATATTCTGAAAAGCACTCAAACGTCTTTCCTTGGGTGGTTTCCATATATTACCCGAGCGGAACAAAAGCAGAAAATGAGTCATGTTTAAATATTCAAATGTGCCAAACGTAGCGGAAAATCAGTTCTTTACTCTCACAGAGAACGGAAGGAAACATTAGTGTTGTGTTCGATGCTTTCACTCGAGGAGGTTCAAGTATTCAAATACAGTCGTGTTATTATTATGGTTATTTTCCTCCTCCCTTTAAATCCTCCTCCACTTGAAAAAGATGAATTAACAGGATGTGAATCACTTGGCAAAGGCTCAAAAGTCTCAAAGGAATAGTTTTGTCAAGATTATTATTGTTATTGCAGCTCCGTCTTCTTCTTCTCCTTTCAATGCTAATCCGACAACATGGAATGCTTATCACGATCCGAAGTTAAGCTGTTATGATAGCTGGGTTGGGTCGCACACTGTTTATAGTCCGAGCTCAAGTGGGATTGGTGACAAATATTCTCTTGATCTTCTGTAAGTGACGTTTAAACTCATGGTTTAAACATTGTTGCTACTTCAATCTGGACTCCACGGCTTCACCACAATCTTCCGAATAGTGGGCGTCGCGGATCGTGTAGACCCCGCAGAAGACCTTGTGACTCCACTCAGCATACTCACAAACCCACTGGACGACGTCGCCGGCCTCCCACTCTCCACATCGCCATACATGACACTGCTGCCATCTACCGGCGGGGGCTCGTCAACCTCAAATTCAATCTTAAAATTAGATCCCTGAGTCTCCCAGACATTTGTCCTCCGTCGTCTCCTACCTCCCCGGGAGATCTCCCTCACGGCCGTGATGACGTCATCAAACACCTCATCGTCGTCGTCGTTGCCATAGGCGGCCGCGATCCACACGTCGGCCATCCTGACGCACGTCTCGAATATGGAGTAGAGGATGACGCAAATGAGGAGGGAGGACGCGCACCAGACGCAGAATCCGTGCAGGATGTCCTTGAAAGAGAGGTTGGTGCGGTTATTGTTGTCCTCGTCGTAGTCCATTGGCTTACGCGGAAGAGGTCGTGGTAGGTGTAGGCGAGGTCGATGGGGAGGATGGACAGCTCCGTGGACATGGTCATAGTGGGTGCAACGATAATGTGACACTAGAGCTGCATTGTGAAAAGTAGACTGACTGCATGTGCAGACATAGATGGTTAGTTTGGTTACGTGTTCAATATAAAAAAGAGCTTGTTAAGTTCGTCTATAATGCCCCTTGAGAGCATGTATGCATTGTATATGAACGTATTTGGATACAACCTTCGGGCAGGTGTTATTGAATGAGGCCAAGGAAATTCGTTGACATTGCATATTTTTTCCTTGGTTGGGTAAAAACCATGAGTCAGTGATTCATTCCAAACTCCACTTTGTATCGTCGGCGGCTTTTATATTATCATAGTTACGACTTCCAGTAATATTATTATTATTCTTTTCGTTCAATTTCGCTTGCACACATAAACGTCCATAATGGTCTTAACTTTCTTCCTTCATTGCTTGATTCCATTTAGCCCGCGCGAGCGGAGGATCTATTATTCCAAGAAAAACGCAAAAATGGGGGAAAAGAGCAAGCAAAAACGCGAGAAAATCCCCTTTGCCTTCGTCCATAAAAGGCGGGAGAAATAATGTAGGCTCCATTGAATCTGTAAGTACTTCCATGGAGCTATTATACAGTTTCCATACTTCAATGGATGCAAGCGAGCTATGAAAAACCGTCGCTACATTCGTCATGATAAAGGAAAAAGTTTGTAAGAAGAAGGAGAAAAGGCATCATCGTTTTTATCGGAGAGAAGAGCAAAAATACCATCATTGGTCGGAATTACGAGATTGGAAACAATTCCGAGAGTCGTTTTTCCGGCTGAAAGCTTTTTTATACTTTGTGTGTCCCTTCGGAAATAGAGGAAGGCCATAAAGTCCTTAGTTTGCGGGCGACAGCAAAGTGGCCTTTAGGGAAGAAGAAGAAGGCAATAAAATCCTGCTCTCAATAATGTCGCCATTTGAGCTGATGACAGTGGATTTGCTCTCTAACCCCAGAGGCCAATAAAGCTAATATGGATTTTGAGCCCGTGAGATTCGAACCTGCAAAACTTACGATCACGGCAACCACGTCCCTCCTTGGACGTGTTTGTTTATCGTCGCATATCCTCAATTATATGATAGGTTCATATTCCCCTTCCTCCTCCAAATCATTACTGCCACGCCTCTTTGTTTTATTATCCCCATCATCATCGTCCTAATATCGTCTGGGTATCAAGGTCACTTCTCTAAATGTGTTGCCCATTAAGCAATATCATTATTATTCCGGGCTTGTTCACACTCCTGAGCGAAAATCACGATCGGGTAGCTGCACGATCACCGGGCATTTATCACACAAACGTTTATTATGAGACTCCCTGTGTTTCTTCTTCTTCTTCTTCTTGGTCCAGTCGATTAAAGGGCAGGCTGATAAATGTCCCGACATTTGTATAATGAGCTCGAGTTTGATGGTAGTAGTTTGAGAAGGATACACTGACTGGAGAGGAAAAAGGATACGAGGGGCGTTTCAAAAGGGGGTCTATAAACTAATAATTAAGACTCTTTAAACATACCGTCCACAGATAATATGCAATGTCTAATGTTTATATAAGTTAGCTTTGTTTTCGACCGACCCTCGTAACAAAGTCTGAAACAGTAGCAGTAAGTAGTGTCTGTTAGAGGTGAATTAATGTTCCAGGATGTACAAAGGAAGGAATGCTATTACTGCAGCGTCCATTTTAGGCTCTGACGACAAATAGCACGAGTAGTGAATATATTTAGAAATGCAAGGCCACCATGAGATAGATAGCGACAAAATATATCTGCTGTTATGGTCACGAGATAAGATTCTGAGGGATGAATATTTTGGGTTGATTGTCTCGGGTTTTGGTCAAACTGTCGCCATGATGTTTTGTTTTGTGTGTTCGTTTCCGACGGTGTTTGCCCCCATGGATATGTGTCTAAATGGCTATTATACGCAAGTTATAAACACAGTTGAAGTTTATATTAGTTATATTTTGAAATGGTCGTATTAATAGTTGAACTGAAAGACAAATAAAATATAGTGATAAATTATATAAAATCGGTTATAGAACTTTAACGTTTCACTACTGTATAAAATCTTCTTCATGTATCAACATTGTGACACATCCAGGACAGATTCGTCACTTTATATTCAGCCCCATTTTGGGTCAACTTTTTATACCACACAAATCCCGTCATTTTTTGGCCCATCAAAAAGCTTTGACACAATTTTCTGATGATTCTTTTGGACAATAAAACCGTGGTGAATAAATTCCCTTTGTATTCATAACTCCGTTATACTATTGGAATAATACGCGATGTGAAGTCTATATTTGTGCCAAAAATGCAAAAAATAGGTACGTCTCAATCTGGACCATTACGCCCAAGTGCATTTAGAGCGATAAATCAGCAGAGATCTCTTAAGATACGAGGTAAGTGTTGAAATAAACAAAAGTGCTCAGAGGCACAGAGGCAAATAAATCAGAGTGGTGTCCAGAGGAGAAAAACGTGCTTTTATTTAACCATGATTTACACTTGTCTTGATGACAAAAAAGGGTAAGATTAGCACAGTGGACTTAGAGTTTAGAATATAACATCCATGTACAGTGGTTTCTATTAACATATCCATGAAAAGTAGGTTAAGTTGTCTATTAGATCGTCCCTTCAAACAACTGTGAATTCCTTATTCACACAGAACAAAAACACATTCCAAGAAGAGTTTTTTTACAGAGCACCCCATTTTTAATGCTCACTTTTTGCTTTCCTCCAGCTGAGTTCCAAATGCATGACCAATGAAGACGAAATACCTCGACAGGAAATAATATCATCAAAGCCACGTGTATGCACATTAATATATTCTATTATAAGTTGCTAATCCATTTTAAGCATCGCCTGTCACCAACCTTATCTTGACATCTCAAATAACAGAGTGTATTTACACTCCATAGACGTACAACAACCCCTTGTACGTCAGTGGAAGATGGAATTTGGCACCCCTACAGTGAAAGTTGATCTGTCGGACAGTTGAGCAAAAACACCCTTTGTGTGTCATCTTGACCTTTTGGACGTCTTCTCAGGTGGTCAGAAAACTTTTAAAACACAATTCCAAGGGTCAAAACACGGTACAAATCACGGGGGAAGAATTCCTTATTTCGCTGCACGAGGCTTGACACTGAAAATGTCAGGAATTTAAAAGGTTGATGGTTGCATCTGATAGAGAAATGCTTCAATTCCCTTTTTTGTTTTCTCAGCATGTTCTTTCTATTGATCATTGTAGCAGATTATATGCAGAGACGATAATATAATATGGGCACATTTTTGTTCTTCTTTTCAAGTTTGAGACAGCAGACGAAGGAATTCTTTTCAACAGAGATCAGAGAGAGAAAGAAAGACATATTTCCCCATTCTTTGCCATTTCTCTGACAAAGAAACCTGGATCATCTTCCTTTGTTTTCTTTCTTTTGCATCCCTTTTAATTTTGTGTTTCCAGCAGCAGCAGCAGTTGGCTGT
>LR140845.1:0-11309 GCA_900659605.1 Tisbe holothuriae | reverse complement strand
ATATGGGAAAAAGTTACTATCTTTGGGGAATCGCCCCGTTCTTTATTTGTGTACTTGCCTTGCGCTGGATTATGTTAAACACAACGTGTCATCACTTTTTCATACAGGTTTGGCTGTTGCAGTTTTGTCCTTCTAACTGGACCAAATCTAAATGGACCCATTACTGGACCAGAGGAGAGGGGGATATTTTATGAGTCCTTTGACGGGGCAGGTAAAGAGCGATAATATGATATGCATATATGTTTAAGCACGAGCGAAAACCAAAAGTAGGTTTATTTAAAAACCGTAACCGATTTCGGTGTGCAAAAAGGGTTTATACCCACCGAGTTTCGTTCAGTACTACCTTCACGCCGTGAACTTTGCATGAAAGTTAATATGCAATATTAAGGTAAATACGATGCAAGAATAAGGGGGTTGTGCTTTTGCAAACAGGCCTTATTCTTGCATCTCCTTTATCTTAATCTTGCAGATGTGAACTTTCACGCAAAGTTTACGGCGTGATCTTTCACGCCGAATAGGAAGGGAAACTCGGCGGGTATGTTACATCCCGAGAGGTTACTTGGCACAGGTGCTCATTGACGAGTAGAATTTTAAAATGATGATCATGGGCAAATAATGGCAAACTCAGGTTACAGGTAGTTTCTGGGAGCATAAAAATAGTCGAGAGCATTTGTCTGAATCCGGATCCAAGCCAGTCACTGTGGGTCTAGTTGCCAATTTTGGCAGAGTAACTTGTAACTGTAACCTTCCCATAAAAGGAGTAAGTACCAATGCCCGGACTATTACTATACAGGGTGTCCCAGTATAAGTGTTATAAAGTACATCCTTATAACTGTGATGTGACTTATAGTACAGTCATGATATATACATTTTTAAGGAGGCCCTGAGTTACAATTTAGTTTAAAATCCAAAGATTTCAATTTCTTCACTTTTAATTTCCTGGATATAAGCAAGCACAAAAGGGTCTATTTCCCCTCATTTGTTTCATTTTTGGCAAGAGTATGTAAGGGAAGGTTTGCTTGCAGACACAGCCAAGAGGAGCTGCCTGGCCTTAAAATAGGCGAAACTTCCGAGCAAGCTCTAAAGCTCTAAAGCTCCGAGCGCAAGTAAAATAGGCGAAAGGGAAGTAATACTGGAATGGCGCGAAAAAGGGGAAAATTCAAACGCTGTTCTCTGTGGGCAAGGCTTGATTGTTGGGCGTTTTTGATTGGTCAAAGCAATGAAATCTACTACTTAATACCATTTTAAGCCTTATTATAGGGTCTATTTCATATTCATGGCATGTTAACAAGTGTAAATTTACATTATATTAACTGGACCCCTTGCTAATGAATCCAATTTTTCAGTCATTCTAATATTAAACAAAAACGTTTAAAAATCGGATTTTCTCCAAAACCATGATGCTCTGACTAATTTAAAACCAAAGTCAATTATTGTTATCACTTTGCTCGCCATTTATTTTATCTCGTCAATGAGCACCTTCTTAAAAATTATACTCGGCTTTACTTGCCAGTATTTTCTTGCCAATGAGCACCATCGCCTTGTAGCCTCTCGGAATGTAACATTATGACCGCAAAAAGTAGGTAGTAATTGGAAATAGGCTTTGATGAAAGTATTTCTAGTAACTCCTCATTTAAGTGTTTTCCCAGTACAACAGAATGCAATTTTTATGGTAATTTTAGCCTTTCATATTTTTGTTCTTGTTATACAAAAAATTCCTCTGTCCACCATGCATGTTTATTTCTTAAAGCTAAGACTAAAAACTTATTAGTTTATTTACAGCAGAACCATATTTTTCTCATACACAATATGCATAAGTAACCATTCAATAATTGATAATAATTGTATGTTTCTAACATTTAAATGTTTTCCAAACATAAAATAAGTAATGAGTTGGTTAATGTCAATGTAACCATACCATAGCAAAAGAACTAGAATAGTCTTTATTACCAAAAATTATATTAACACTATAAATTAAATTAATATCTTGACTAGATCGGACAAGTCATCCCTGGGCAAGTCTGGAAGTCAAACCAGCTTGCTAATCAGGATCAATGGATTGCATAATGGATTGGAACCGCAAAAAATACAACACAGAAGATAGACCGCACATTTTTTAATTTTTAATTGTATGTTATGTTGTTAAAAGATTATATTGCATACTACTTTGTTCATAATTTTGTGCGTAGAAAGCCAAAAGTGTAATCAATATTTTAGTTTATTAGACATTTTCATTGGTCCAAACACGAAAACATTTATCTTAAAATGTATTTTTTTAAATGCTTAAAATATAATTTTTCATGCCGTTGTCCGGCCAACTAAATTAAGATGGGTTGTTTTTTTACTATTAAAGTGTATATTTTTCACTCAGGCAATATCATTTATTTACTTTAGCGTGTACTATCCTAAAATTAGTATGACGCAATAAGTGATTTGTACTAGGTCTTGCACTTACATATAAAACACTATAAAACAAAATTATGATACAAACTAAATTCAGAAGCACACAATTAGCAAACCAAATTTTATCAGCTCGGCTGTCCAAATGATAAAATTCATCTATCCAAAATTCTAACTCATTGGAAGAGCCAACAAAGTATTTTAATGTATATTTTACACTCTGTACTGATACTATACAAGGTACATAACATGTTAAAACTATTATGAATGCTAATTTGCAAGCTCTTTATACAATGAGGACTAAAAAAATCCCTCTTGGCTCTTATCATTAGGGCAGCTGAGCTGTTCCAAGATAATGTGTATTTAGCGCTTAGTACAATACCTAATACAAATCAAATTTTGTGTTGTACAACCGCAACAAGCTCATGCAACTACTGTACTCAAACATGATAAGAGCATTGAGACCGATTACATTTCGTTCCCGCGCTCAAATTTGAATTACATTATAGGCCTCTGATTGGTCCTTTCTAATCAAAACAAACTTTTGGGCCAATCAGAACGTTGTAAACAAAGTCATGTGACATAATAAACAAACTGAGGGCCAATTAGATGCCCCCAAATATTTTGAATTTTAGCCCGCAAAGGAAGTGTAATCGGTCTATATGGTCGTAGTACATTCCTTTCTTGCAAATGCAGTATAAATTGAACCTATCGAGAACACTCATGTGGACATATTAAGTTTAGTTTAGTTTAGTTGCCTATGGTTAGGTAATACAATACATTACACAGTAATTAATGCACAACATCAACTCCCACCGCACTCCCTTTTTTCCTTCCATGTAAGAGCTCTCTTAGGCCTCTCCCACATGGGAGGATTCGAAGGAATATACTTGGAGTATACTCCTCTTTTTACAACATGAGAAGAAAAAGAGGAAATCCTTTAGAGAAGCCTCGGTGTATACTCTGATACATTGGATGAAACTCTTGAGGAGCTGTTGTTCCTCTTTCCCTACCGCGCACAAGCAGTGTGGGCAGAGTTTTCTCATTGCACTCACGTTTTTGGGAGGATTTTGAAAAAAAGAGAGGAGGATACCAGTCCTGGAGTATACTCTGGGTAAAAGGAGGATACTCCGAAAGATAAATGGAGTATACTCTTCTATTTTCCTCCAATCTGGGAGCGGCCTTAAGGCCGCTCCCACATTGGAGGATTTGAAAGAGTATACTCCGAGTATACTCCGAGGATACTCCAAACCAGGGGAGGATACCCGGAGTATACTCCAAAAAGGAGGAGGAAACTCTGAGTATCCTCTGAAAAGAGGAGGAAACTCCAAGATCCTCTAAAACGGAGGAGTATACTCGGAGTATACTCTTCCGAATCCTTCAATGTGGGAGCGGCCTTAAGGGACCACCCAGATTAACAACTTATCACATTTCTTCCCAGCAATTTCTGCTGGCAGTTTTCTCACTTCTGTCTAGCAATTTCTGGGATTAATTCTAAGTGTATTGCAATGAATAATATTCTAAGTCCCAGAAATTGCCTTGGCAGAAATACGACAAGTTGCAGTCCGGGAGGTCTCTAATGTGTATTTACGTTGTAAGTCACTTGCTTTAGTAATGAACATTATATTTTTATCTCTTGGTTCTAATCATGGAACCGATACTGGATCCACCTGGAACCAATTCAATAGCCATTCGTACAAACTTTGTTATTTATTCAATTAAGTATATTTTCCCTTCTATAAAAACAAGTGCAGTACCCACAGAATATTGATCTGTTTTTCTAGAATATTACTATTATTTGAGAATAAGCTCAATGAAATATATTTGCCGAAAAAAATATTTGTGATTGTTTTACATTAATGTACTAGCAATTGACGCATGAGTTCAAAACAATATTGACATTTTCTACCAACTTATGTTATTTTCCAAATAACAATCATTGATTTGCTTCTGTATTGTACTCGTATGAAAAATGTTTTCAATTAACATTTGTTTACTTATACGTAGCTGCAGCACAAAACTGCATATTAGTACGAAACTGCATATTAGTTTAATTTAGCTTGTATTGGCAGTCGAATAACGGAACTGGTCCTGCACACACGTGGATCCAGATAGCTGATCACTATATAGTTCGCTCCTTTAGGATAATTCTGCAGTAAGCTATAGACAAATTGAATGTTAAACAATGCTTTAAATAAAAATGAAGAGAGAAGTACTCTCCTTTGCACCTTGTTTGCACTGCTGATCCACTAGGATGTCAGGAATTGTAAGGTCACAAGACGGCTGTCTAAATGATAAGAGTCAAATGGTGCAAAATCTGTTTGCTTGAAGTCAACATAAAGTTTGGAAAAACATTTAAAAGAGTTTTAGCCTCTTACGTACCTTGTAACGTAACAGTCCAGAGAATTAAACATGCATTAAAAGATGTCATTGGCTCATTGGGTGAGTTACAATTTTGGCTCTTATCATTTGGATAGCCGAAGAGCGGTCAACAATCTAGAGCCAGCTCAGGGCTAGCACTCATACGGGTGAATACAAAGTTCAAAAGACCAGGAAGTTTTCGATTCTTTGGAACTGAATTTTAGCACTTTTCTTCTGTGGTAGTAGTAAAATTTTATTCAGTAATAATGACCGCAATTATCTTATGCATAATACAACCTTGTTGTGAAAAGTAATTTTGTACCTCAGTCCTCTAAATTGAAATGCAGCCATTACTAAATTACATTTGGAAACACTAAATTACAAATTACTTTGCTGAGAAATTGTAACAAATTACAAATTATTGTAACTTTTATTTAATAAAATGACTTTAAATTTCTTGAAATTACATTTTGTGAGGGAAACTCCTTAAATTACTTTTCAAAAGTAATTTCTAGTAATGCTTGTTGAAATGTATAAGGGGATAATTATAATATATTTCATTGGATTCCACCAATAATATAGATTACAATCTTTTGCGCACTTTCAATTGGTCTTTCTTATGAAACTAACAGCAATTAATATTATTAACCAAAATATGATAGACTCGTTTTGTAAATAGAGTAATTTATACATATTTGCACTTGTTTTTCTATATTGGTATTAATTTCCCTGTTATTTGATCTTATATTTCGCGTCCTTTGACTCCTTTCTACTGATCACCACACCACCGTTTCTTTTGAACACAACTTTGATTTCTCCCACAAAGACAAACAAACTACAGGGTGTTTTTATATAGTATCCTAAAGTATTGACCCAAAAATGGCCTAAAACGTGTCTTTATCAAAGTACCTATGAAGTAAAAAAATACAGAGCAGATCAGGAAATTTTAAATGGACTCCTTTTATTTTCATTAATGTTGCTCTTATTTATGGCTTGAGGGCTTGAAACTGAAGATGCTTTCTCAGGCACTGCCAGTTTTGAAAGCCTAATTTTGCAGCCCTCATTTTGGAAAGCAGGATACATAATCCATACAGAAGCTATTATCTTAGTAATATTTACTTAATATGCATATAAAATTAATTTGAAAGACATTTTACTTCAAAAAGTTTTTTGTTAAACCTTCCATAGCTTCAAGAAAGGAGCATAATTGAAATGGAGTGGTCACATTCACTCTCAAAATTGCCCATTTTTGAGACTGCTCTGAAAATGACACCTCCTAGTAAATGCTAGCAAGCATTAATTCTCAGGTTTATTATGTACCTAGACCATACCCATATAAAATTTCCTGATCTGCTCTACATTTTTTGACTTCATAAGCATTTGCAAAAAGATACGTTTAAGGGGAGTTTTGGGCCAAAACTTTAGGACACTATAAAAAAACACCCTGTACAGTAACTAACCTGTTATATTCAAGTCGGTCACTTTGTACATTGTGGCTCTGTCCAGGCTCTTCCGCCCCCTTTTGTAGCAGAGCAGTGCCAATGGAAGTGGCACTGGCAGTCCAGAAGGGGAATATGCCGTCATGATCATTGTCAGCATGGTCATCTTGGCTGCCATTGGCCATGACAGGGCCATCTTCAGAAACTGACTACCCGTCGACTCCGAGCTTTGCATGACACGGCTCAAGGGAGTCAGTTTCTTCATTGCCTGACATTCAGTGAAGTCAAACTTGAGTTGTTCCAGAGCTGGTGTCACTGGTTCAGTTCGTTTTTCTCTTTTCGGATCCAAGCCAAAAATCATATCCAAGATCTCTGATTCTTCCTCTTGGCTAATAGTACATGGCTCAGCATGTAGTTCTTCGCCACTGCGTTTCAGACCAATTATATCTGAGGTTTGCACTTGGTCATATGTCTCAGAATCGTTCTCTGACTGATTCAAATTTTGGTAGGATGGGCAGGGGATTGTTGAAATGTCGACATTGCTGGATTGTACTTTATCCAAGTCTAGAATGTTTAGGCCCGTTTCCTGATTCAAGTTTGCCGTGCAGAATTGACCTGTCACACCATTAAAATCTTGGTAGCTGCTACGTTGGACATTATCTGAGGTGATCACGTGTGCTTGGAAGTTATTGTTTGGATTGGTATCCTGACTATAATATTGTGTTGACCAAGGTTGAGGCATTTTGAAAGACTATTATTGTTGATATACAATATTTATTGTAACTTAGATTTCGTTGTTTAAGCTTTGACTGACCCTTTCTAGCCTCATCTCAGACTTTTATTAATCAAAAGGAAAAGATATAAGAAAACGTAAAAAATAGGGTATTATAGGTAAAGGACAAAGTAAAAGTAGACAAAATGACATAATATGTGTTAACAATGATGGGGCAATAATATGTAGATATAAC
The DNA here is from genome assembly GCA_900659605.1 of Tisbe holothuriae. NCBI lineage: Eukaryota > Metazoa > Arthropoda > Copepoda > Harpacticoida > Tisbidae > Tisbe > Tisbe holothuriae. Next base: position 4,141 of record LR140845.1, on the reverse strand, counting down.
AACATTTTACAGCGTGACCACCCTGCCCTGCGTCCACCAGATTGAGATCCACCCGTACAACGTGGACAAGGACGTCGTGGCCGCCTCCCGAGAGCATGGAATTGTCATCCAAGCATACTCCCCGCTCGGGCACGGGACCATGGAGCGCAGGAAGAAGTTCAACAAGGACATGAGCAAGATGAAGATAGGTACTGCTAATTTGGATGCAAATAATAAGGCATGGGAGAGCTTTAATGTAACATGAAGATAGGTACGAAACCCATTTTGGATGCAAAATGCAAGGCATGCATGGGTGAGACTTATTGTGTCTTTAGTCATTTTTTGCTATTTACTGTTCTACTTTTACTCTTTTTTTACTTTTACTCTCTTAATCATAATGCACCCAAGTGACTTGAGTGACGCCGTATTTTTTATAGAACTGATATTCGTTTTCATGTCGTCATATATCGCATACATTTTCTTCAAGATAAGGCCGAATTCACATGCAATCAGGTCCCTTATTTTGTTTCAGTCCTTGATGACCCCCCCCTGAGGCAGATCTCCAATGCCAGAAACTGCACCGTGGCCCAGGTCTCCCTCGCTTGGCTCCTCCAGAAGGGCTTCTCCATCGTCACCAAGACCGCCAACCCGGCCCGGAGGAGGGAGAACCTCGCGGCCGCTGAAGTGACGTTGACAGCTGAGGACATGGCCAAGGTGGACGAGCTGACCAAGGAGAATATGAGGATATTCCTTGACAACTACTCCGTGCTGTAAAAGAAATAAGAATGAAATTTGATCATATGTCGTAAATTTATGTTTGCTGCACCCTTCAATAAATTTGGCACTACGGATAATAACGGATTATACTGTAAATTCATAACAATATTATTTTAGACTTTCAGACAGTATATTTAGATAATGCTTCTTTTAACCTTGTTGGCAATGCAGTCACGACTAAATTTAGCTCATGGCAATTTACCATTTCGGACGATTAGCCGATTACTATGCTAGAGTCTCCATTGCACCCATTTATGCAAGTAAGCTAAGCTCATGGATCCGGAACAGCACGTGTCTAAAATAATATCATAATAATGCATCAACTTGCTCTCCCATAAACATTAAAGTTTAAACTCATCCAAGTACAAATTGACGTCAATTGATTTTCCTCACACAAATGTTCAATTTTCATGTCATTAGTCAATTGAATAACTCATCAGTAGCATTAACACAGAGATGGGCCTTCTGATGAAGGTATTTTTGGCCGGTTGCTTTTGCACGTCTTCTGTATTTGCTACGAGTCAGTTTGTTCCGTATGATGATTGCTATCAGTCGTATGATGGAGGATTCTACATTCCAGAGCAGTTTGACATTAGGCAAGAGGTGAGTAGAAGAAATATAAACATTATTGCTCTGAAGCCCCAAATGTTTTAGTCACATCCGCCTTAACTAATTAATTTGAGTTGAACCAAGACGGGGTTCGTGTATCATTTTATGTGTCTTGTTATAAAGTATTTTATTCTACGTACATAGCTTAGTTGGTTGTTGTACAATTTCCAAATGTAGATTGTGCGACTCAATCGCCAGATAATTAGCCAAGGAGTCTCGGACTCCATAAAAACTAATTTAATATATTTGAATTTTAGGAACCTTGGTGTGCTCTCAATACAACAAGTTCAACAACCAGTTACAATTTTGATGACGAGGATGCCTTATCAATAGCCAGGGAATTGAGTACTAACCAGACAGTAAGTCAAAAGCGGTGATCTTAAATTAATGGAATTAAACCCAAGGGTTCAACAGCAAACTTAAGGTGCATGAAGGGAAAGCTCATACAAGGAAAAGTTATTAACATTTGCCAAAATACAAAATCGTCTATTTTGTATGGGCAACAGCAGATGAGACGCGATCGTAATACGATTGTAATCAAGGAGTGAATAATATTTTTATCACATAACAGATCAGTGTTGTATTGTTTACCCTTGCCCACAGTTGTGCCTCATTGATGCCTACCACGACCGCCACTGGACCGGCCGGGGCACCCGGGACATTTGGTACTTCCGCAACGGGTCCGAGGTGCCCCGCGTGGTGCCCTCCAGACACGAGCTGGAACAGACCCGTCCCACATGCCTCGTGACCTCAAAGAACTGGCAGCACAGAGGGCAGGTCTACTATGAGGTGCATACCTGTGATGAGAGGATGAAGCCAGGTAGGGATATCGACGGGTCAAAGCATGATCCTAGGTTCATCATTCATGGGTCAAGGTCTAACACAGGAAATTATAAATTTAGTGTAACTATCAAACATATCTAAATTATGGAAGCAGCAGAACTAAGCGAAATGTTAAATATATATTTCCTAGCACAGAGTCTAGTGTGCTACTTGGATTACCAAAGTTTAAGAGCTGGGATGGATACCATTCCTGTCGTAGGTTACTAATCTTCCAACATACACCTAGGGTTCAATGTATACAATATTGAGTTGTTGACGTACATGTGCAATAGGTACAAAAAGTATATTTTTCGAACATCATAGACCTTCATTTGTAACACATGTGCACCATTAGTTAAGTTAATGGGTATTTAAACATTTATGGGTCCCAATGGGACAACTTCTTTATATGTAAAAAATATTGTAATTTTAAATTAACTGATTTTCTTTACAGTTTGCAAAACCTATGGAGCCCAATATTGCTACGTTGTTAGTAAAGATCCAACTGTGTAAGTCTCCTTAGAATCACAATACCAAACTAGCCATAAATAAATGTATCCTTATCTCTCAGCTAAACCATTCTTGAAGAGCAACAATCTCTGCCAATCAGACAAGAACCTTAAACTTGATCCATGTGATATTCAAGGTTAGAATAAAAATATCCCAATTGAATTACTGCCAGCCGGGACTTTGTTAAACCAATTATCTTAACACTGATTGCCAAAATTCTTTAACATTTAGGAATTAATTGTTGACATCTAGACATGATTTGGTTTCAATTTCAGTTTGGGTTGGCTGGTTCCTTGACTATGATTGCACACCCACAACCTTTACCTATCAGATCTATCGCTTGTGCAATATTCCGCAGCACAGGGACTGCGAGGGGGACATGAGGCAGAATAGCATACTGGAGTGCACAGTTGGTAAGGTGAAAAAAGAAAGAATATAAGGCAGAGAGAGAGAGAGAGAGAGAGAGAGAGAGAGAAGTGAAATGAAGCCAAATTAATATTGATGGGATTCCATCAGGAAGGAGAGAGAGAGAGAAAAAAAATGTGTTCATCAGTTACAATTTCCTAACACAAACTCCTTTTATGATTTTATGATTTTATGTTATTTGCTTAAGTTAAACATTATCCTTGTATTTCTTTCAATTTAGGTTGTCCCAGTGGTGACACTGCCCTGAAAGTGAGGGAAGTTGAATTGACTTCTTCTTTTGGGACACTCAACGAGTGTAGGGATCGATGCATAAAGTAAGACTGCTTATTTATTAAGGACCAAGGAGAGCAAGCTATAATAATAATTCTGAATCCACTTTAGCTCCACCGAAGATTACGACTGCGACAATTTTGTCTACGACCTCGAGTTGGGCGAGTGCCGGCTCTTTGGCGCCTCCAACACCGGCACCTACGTTTGCGGAGTTAATCTGGCGGTGGATAATAACATCATTATTGGTAAATTTAGGCGGACATTTAGAGTGATAATAACACAATCATTCATGGTCTTAATGACCATAAACACTTGCTGTAGACTAAACCAATATAAATCTGTAATGTGGGCCTTAAAACTGTTTTACAGCTTAATGCCTCGTACACTAGCTCATAGTTATAGACCTCTTCACGGTACTTCAGTGGTCTATGACTAGCTTCACAAAATATAAGTTGCAATAATGTTTGTCTTTAAAACTGTAGCAACTACTTTAAAAAGTATATTTTATCCCCTTTCGGAGCCCAATTGCACCACCCACATCCCCGTGAGTACCGTCGACAAGAACGATGCGACATGGCTGAGCAGCTCCGTGTGCAATCTGATGACTCAGCGGGAGGCACAGAGGTTTCGCAGGGGGAAGTAGGATCCGACCAAATTTTTTACAGTAGCAATAGATATGACCAAAGGGATACCCAAACATCCTGAAAACATCAAAATTGCCCAGATATGGCTTTTAGATAAGCCATAT